>JAWZYV010012422.1:0-229288 GCA_038373885.1 Cheiracanthium punctorium
ATTTCCTTAATGTCAATATGTATCACAGCAAACAAATTAATCATGAGTTCGTACTTGAATTAGTAACACAATTACTACTTAAAACTACATTAAATAACGTTTTAAAGCATGGGCGTAACTTGGGCTTCGAAACTGGGGGGGCGGGGGAGTCATTTTAAATGAAAGTCCATGTATGCGTGCCCGTATACACACATGCATATATACATATATATATATATATATATATATATATATATATATATATATATATATATATATATATATATATATACAGTGAAACCTCTCCGAGCGGTCACCCCTCTAAACGGCCAATATATCATGGCACGGATTTTTTGACTCATAGACTTAATGTTAAAATAACCTCTATCAGCGGCCACCCGACCCCCTCTAAACGGCCACCTCACCGTCCATCTCATTTTTCAGGAAATTTTACTCACTCCATGCTGTAATTTTGAGCGGAAAAACTCAAGGTCAGGTTTATGTCGAATATAAGTCCCAGGAATACCTGGAATTGAATCTGTTATATCTCTTTTGTATTCTCCCCACACCCTTAAGATGGGTAATCACTTGCACAATCAGCTGTTGAAATTGTCCTTCAAATGAATTTTTGTCCCCCTTTCAGGCGCTAATTCCGTCCCTGACGAGGAGTTTCTCGATGTTTGTAATGGCGAGCAAGTAAACTTTCAACACAAGCGGCTTTAGGGAAAATCGATGAAATTATCGAAAATTCCGAAGCGGTTACAAACTAACCAGTTAGAGATCCGATTTTTAAAGTAAAAACAAGCTAGAAAAAATGGTCGTTTCAAAGAAAAGTAAAAACTTAAGACAGACACAAAGGGTATCATTTTTCAAAAAGATGTAAGAAAGCATTAAATAAAGTACTATTTTCTCTTTAGATAAGTTCTATATTTCATTTTAAATAAGGAATATGTGCCAGACTTGCTTATATTACGCATTATAGCAATTATCTTATAACAGTAAATAAAACTCTTCAGAGCGGCCAAATATTCTCGGTACGGTGGGGTGGCCGCTCAGAGAGGTTTCACTTTTATATATATATATATATATTATATATATATATATATATATATATATATATATAACTATAAATTCGGTCTTTGAGCCTCGTCAGGGGAGACCCCCTGAACCCCCCTAATTTTTTAGTTTCATTATTGCCATATTAAAACGATATTAATTGACTATGTCATTTTATCTCTCACCCTTTTTCTTTTTCTTTTATTCTTCCTTTACATTTATTTCATCGACTGGAAGTAGGAGGGTCTCCTGATCTTTCCTTGCAAATGCAAAAGTGGATCGATGATAACTGAAGTAACTTATATAATTTTTAGTATCTATCTTAACACAGCAAAATTTTTGCTTTTCGTTATTTGATATTGTTGAGGCATGGTAACTCTACTGGCGAGTCATCCAGAGTGGATAAGAATCCCAGGTTGTTAGGCTTATGTTTAAAATTATTCTTTTTTCCACTTTCACATTCGGTAGCCCAGTGCTCGATGCGCTTATACCTTTTACAAGTTATTCTTGATGTATCCTTAATATTATGAATCGGCTGGCCCGAATATGTTCCATAATTTTTATTTTTAGACGCAGGTTTTCTAGGAGTAGCCACGAAAGCACTCGAGTCTTCAGCTTGTCTATCACGTTACGCCTGGCATTTGATTCTGAGTATTTCTGGCTTCGGAAGCTCATCTCTTGATTCCATAGCACATCGGAAATTGTCGAAAGTAGAAGGGAGGCTATATGACAGCATTACAGTCAGCAAGTCGTCGTCTATTTTAATATCCATTTCTGAAAGTCTGTCCACTATGTCGAAGAATTTTCTCAAATGGTCGTGAATTCCATTAGACGAGTCGGGTATCTTATATTGAATTAAAGATTTCATTAATGCAGCTTTACGAGCAGGACCTTTAGACTGTTAGATTTCTCCCAGTTTTTTCAAGACATCTGATGAAGTGTCACAATTTTTTATTTGTTTAAGTTCAGATGGCGATTTACATTGAATTGTATCTGCTTTTGCTTTTCATCCATTTGGAGACCCACGTATCGAACTCTTCTTGCGATTTTTCGTCATTTTCCAAAACTTCAGGTTTAGGCTTTGAACCTGATGCATAAATCCAGGCATCATTCTTTATTAAAAGCGCTTTCATTTGCATTTTCCATGTTTCGTAATTATCTTTATTCAGCGTTTCAATTCGCCAAGTTCCAGTCGCCATTTTGAGGATGAATGATGCAGCCTTGAAACGAACGTTAAAAATCAGCAAATAAATAAATTAACCCATCTGGTGTCCATAACCTTTTAGAAATGTTTAGCAGAGTTATGGCACAAACATAGTAAACGTGGGATTTTAACATAACATATTATTAGAACGGAAGAAACAGGCACATCACATAACAAGGTAACATCAAGAAGGAAAAATTGTGTTTGTGGGATTACGGCGGATTAGCTACGCGTGGGCTCTAGGCTGATGGGTGGGGTGCCCTCCGTGGGGGTCTTTCTAAGGGGTCTTAACCCGTATTTATGCTAAGTGAAAAAGGTATAGAAGAAGTAAATAGAATGCGTGCGCGAGCACAGTTACAGTTAAATATATAAATGTTTATTGAGGGATACAGAATTCAGGAGGATAAGACATATATAAAAAAATAAACAATTTAATACTCAACAATTTATTCTTACTTTTATGTCGCATTTTTGGGACACATTTTTCGGACAATTTTCAATAAAGGGGGCGACAGACAAAATGACATAGCCATTAATAAATCATAAAATATTTCTTCTATAACAATGGAAAAAATACTGTACTAAAACGGATGAAATTTGAGAACAGTTATTTTTAACTCTTGAAAACAAAAAGTAAATAGTGCAAAAGTATCTCTCTATTCTAAAAAAAAGTAAAGGCCGCTGGCGCTGTCAAAGCTTGTTGGCCTATCTCCTCCTAAACCGTGGGGATTTAAGTTTCGACTAAGGTGCCCACAGATTCGAAAAATTCCGAGGAACCTGATAAGCTGACTTAAATTTCGAAAATCGAATTATTTTAGAAGATATTAATAAAAAACTGAAAAAATAAACAGAATAGTTGCCAGATTTGGCATAAAATCATTCATTCCTTTGCAACAAAGCGTTTCCAAGTATGTAGTATCACGTGAAATTGTCAGACATGAAGTAGAAATACACCCATTTTACGCCAAAATAAACTCAAGTAACTCATATGTAACTCAAGTAACTCAAAATAAGTAACTCAAAATGTGTTACAAAAAGTTGACAATTTGCAAATAGTAAGTTCGCTTACAGCAGGAGTTTAGAATGAGCGATTATTCATTTTTCCAAAACAGAATAACTAATATCTTGAAAATTAAAAATAATTAAAATGCAGATTACTTTAAAGCCGGTTCTCTCCAGCTGGATTATTTGCTACCAGTAGATATATTTGGCGGCGTTAACTATGCCATTATAGCAGTTATAGTACACTTTGGATATTTGCTAGCGCGACGAGATGGTATAATTCGTGGTGTTAAGTACGCCAATCTGCAAACGATTATGTAAATTAAAATATGGATAACGGTTTTCCGGTAACCTTAAATGAACAGTAAATATAGGTTGTGAGCATGTGTAAATCACCAAATAATGAAAAGTCGCCATTGGTGGCAAGCTATCCTATCTGTTCCGTAGCTTTTATTAACTTTACATGTACGTACACAAGTCGCCAAATAATGAAAAATCGCCATGGGTGGCAAATTCGCAAGGTTTCAAATAGGTTTTACATTATTAAAAATACAGCTGAAACAGATGTTCTGATTTTATTACGCTTTAGCTCCTAATTAATATAACTTTTGAATGGCAACATTAAATATAATTGTGTTTCTGAGGAGGGCAAATAATTTTTCCAGCGATTATAAGCGGAGTCCGCACTCCAGGTGGAGTATAGCTCAGGACCCGTACAACACGGATTCCCATAACAAAATATCTTCCGTGTTATGAGGGAGAGGGGGGTCCACTGAAGTGTGAAGTTTAAATTTTTATGTACCAATGAGCATGCAAGAAACAAGCAATGTGTAGCTCAGTAACATTCTATCTGATCCAATCTTCGGGTTTTGTCAGCCTCACCATGGCACAGTGGTTATGCCACTGAAAATGGTAGACGGCCGAGGTGTGAAGGTCCCGGGTTAGGGTCCCATCGCGCGGCTGTCGATCTAACGGTCTGGAGTTTTGGCAGGTTTTCTCCAGATGTAACGTGAATACGCGTTAGAACCCCTTAGAAAGTCCTTCTACCAAGGCACCCCCCCATCCTGGGCAGATACCCCGCGTGTAGGTTTGCCTTAACACACACAACAACTTCGGGTTTTGTCTGTTGACAAGGACGTACCCAGGGGGTCCGGACCCCTCCCGAAATTTCGATTTTTATTAGCAAAATAATAATGATGAAGTCTTTCTGTGGAAAATTCTCCCTTTTCCAGCGTTTAGACCCCCTCCGAAATTTTTGGACCCTCCCCGAAATTTTTTTCTGGGTACGTCCCTGTCTGTTGAAATTATGTCTTTTTTACGAATAAGCCTTATTAGGGGCCGAATGCCTCATACGAAAAGCGAGCGTAGCGAGTCTGGGGGCCTTGGCCCCTAGTAATTAATAAAATAGATAAAAGGGCTTACTTTTTCCCCCTTTTATCAAACCAACTCCACAGCCACTGGTATCACTGGGGACCGAATCAGCTTTTAGCGGTAGAGTCTGTGTGTACGTCCAAAACAAAGTTCATTCGAAGGATTGGAAATGGCAAATCTATGTGTTCACTACAAAAAAAAAAAAAAAAAAAAAACTCCACAGCCACTAGACATTAGCAGGGCTTGACTGTCAAGAAACATTTGACGGTCAAAAACAGAAGCGGCCGACTTTGATTTTCAAAGGGTCTTTCCAATAAGTAAGGAGAGGCATCATTTTATTAAACAAACTACCTTCCCCCTCAAGCGCAACTAATGGATGTTCACGGACAGGACAATCATCCAGCTTGTGAAAGAACAATGAAATTTGCCTAAAGGGCGCTGGAGTCGTACCATATTTTTCGGAGCAGGTCGTGTGCTAGCTAAATGTAACAATATCACGAGCACCCGCGGGAGTGCTTACGCGTATTCGTCAGAGGCGCCATGCGTATCATTAAAAGGGGTCGCATATTTTCCTTTCAGAGGCTGACGCGGTTTCGCCCGTCTGCCGCTTCCCGATGATCGTCCTAAAGCCTCTTAGTCCGTGGGATGTATTCTCCTTAACGAATTCCTGACAAAAAACCCAAATTATCAGTACATTGTAGTATTTTCTCCTGACTAATACTTTATCTTTATTTAAAATTTACCGATTTGACACGAAAATTACGAAAACTACTTACCTGTACTCATACACAAAACAAGTTAATATTACACTGCAAGATACAGATATTCGGCTGGTAAAATTCATTTAACTTAACCAAACTTGACACACAGACATCATTTATTTAGCTTAGCTCTTTGTAATCTATTCTTTGCAGCTCATTCAATAACCCCTCCAACCCTCTTGGACATCTCCCGTGTCGTCGGATATTTCCCGCCTCCCCCAACCAAGTAGTGAAAGACTAACAACAAACTTGAAATAAAACAAAGTCAATATGCTTGCGGGAAAAATTGGTCCTAGTCTATTTAAGTGAATACAGATGTGACTGATTTTTGAGTTAACGGGAGATAAAAGGGCCACGTTCGGCATTTATATCACTCCAATTTTTCCCAGAATCTTAATGGTCATTTAGTGATGACATGTTCTTAAGTTTTGTTTGTAGGTCCAAAAAAACGATCATTTTATGCCTTGTTAAAAAGCCTCTTCTCTTGCGAGGTTTGAAATACATCCCTAGTAGCAATGACTGCTTGTTTTCTGCTCGGTCGTTCATCGACTCATCGTTAACTCATTGACTCATCTAATTCAGTCATCGGCAAGTGCACTTTCGTTTTTCTGCAATAGATGAATTTTTATTCATGGATAGAAGTGATCTAGACGAGCAGTTTCGCCGATGGGAAACCGACAAACAATATCCTATCCGAAACTGCAGCTCTATAGTCATCGGGCCTTGCAGGTGTCCCAGTGGTTTAATGTGCCTTTTCTAATCTAAGGGAAATTTTGAACAATTCTTGAACGAATGACATAATTTACTTCAAATTTCTTATATTGGGGTTGGGACCAAGGGGTGGGGAATCCCCCCCCTTGCCCCCCTCCCCACAAAATTTAAATGAAATATTTACAAAAAAAAGTAAGTGTTTCCCAGACAGCACATAAGCTTAAATCAAGCTTGAGATTTGGCTTGGCAGTGCAAGGTTGGCTTAAGCTGGATTTTGACTTGCAAAGTGCGGTGATGGAGCCATCTGTGAAAGAGAATGGACATTAATTGTCTAGCCAATTTGTTGAAAGTTCGTAAAAGATGTGTTTTAACGGGGATGGGTTTTTTATTACCAGTGCCATATTACCGGCAGGGCAAACGGGGCAACTGCCCAGGGCCTACAGATTTTAGGGACCAAAAATCTTACATCTTACACTTTTGTAATTTTAAAATAAAATTACAAAGGATAAAAAAAATTCAGAAGTTAAATAATTTTTTTAATTATAAAGTATGAACAATGAAAATAATTCAAATTTACATTTGTATAAATTAATTTAAACTAATTTTTAATTCTTCGAAATGTTCTATATCGATATAGCATACCAATATATGTAGGAAAATAACTAACCACATTTGTAAAGAGAATTTTTAGCGTCAAAAAATAGCAAAATTTTTCAATTATTTGTTAGTATAAGAAATATTTACAAAAATGACTAAAGTGTTTGTATTCCATGCATGTTATGTTAGCAACTGTGATATAGCATTTCGAAGTAACGTTTAACTATCTGTTTCTTTGATTTCAGATTACTTAACACAAAATTTGTGTTAAGTAAGTAAACCCATTCTATATTTCCAAATATGGAAATTTTTCAAAATAAAATACAATTATACTACGAAATTGATTTCAAAATCAGTCGTTTGTCTCGATTTTGGCCAGCGGCAGTATTGCTCATGAGTGTTGCGAAAGTTTTAAAACATGTGTTGCTCTTAAGTTTATATTATGTTTATTTCCCTATTAGTAGAGTCTCTAAATCACACATAAAATTATTTTAATTTTGATGCATCCCATGGAAAAATAAAAAAAAAACAAATAACATATCGCCCACTTATCAATCTGGCCAGAAAACCGCTTAATAATTCACTTCAATCATAGCTGCACAAGGCTCTGGTGGCTGAATGGATAACGCGCTCGGCTAATAATCCAAAGGTCCCGCGTTCTATTCTAGCCACGGACATTCGATGGAAACAGATTAAAGTAACTTAAAATTACAGCATAGGGGGGGGAAATGCGCAGAAAAATAAAGTATGTGGGGTGGGCGCCCCGTGTATTTAGAAAAATATTTAAGCTTGAAATGTCAAGCTTAATGCAAGCTGGGCAAGTGTAAACTAGAACACTTGATTCAAGCTTGTATCAAGCTTACACGACTGGAATTTTTGAGCTTAATTCAAGCTTATTGACTTGATAAATCAAGCTTGCTGCAAGTTTGCTGTGCTGTCTGGGTTATTATATAAAATCGTTTGTAATATTTAAATAATTAAAAAAATGCGTTTAAAAAAAAAGAAAGGAAAATCTGTTTGAGCGTCAGCTGCATTATAAGAATAACGGAAACTTCATTAAAATGAGCAACTCTTTTGAAACCTCCTTAATGTAAACAGCAAGAAGAGAAATCAGTTATTTTTTTAAAGTTATCCAAGAAATATGAAAGTTAAAATCACACTAAAATTCCTATACAATTTGCAATATTGTTTTTTAATTATTAATTTTGAATGTTGTTGCTACTTACATACATTGATGAAAAGTGAAATTAATTTGTTACCAATCGAATAATTTGACTATTATTAATAACAGCTGAACAGCACTTTGTCAAAATTTCACCAAAGTCCCAATCGGTGACTAAAATAAGCCTTACTTCAATCTTTGGCTTGTACATGATAAGATGGATGGTCTTGTGGTAGCGTGCTAGGCTTTGATTCTGCACGCTCAGGGTACGGGTCCGGTGGAGGAAGGATTTTTTTCCCTTTTTTTTTTTCCCTCCCAGAAAAACGGAAAGTTAGCATCCAAAAAACGAAAACATAATAAACGGAAAGGACAGTTTTTGAAAATTTTGCTGCCAGTCGTTTATTTTTTATTAACAAATATATTTTAAACACTTTATCGGTTTCTCATCGGTTCCTTTTAGTTATTTCATCGGAGTCATCGGGAAACGATGATCGGCTTTATGGCCCCCGAAGCGGACATTTTGTACCAGTTGCCGATGAAATTTCCTCTTTTTTGGATGAAAAGCCGTGATCGGACATTGCTTCTTCTCCTCGGATTAAACTCACCCGCCTCTCATCGACCGATGGGTTATTGCTACTAGGAATTACAATGAAACTGATTGCACTGCACATTTTCTATTTTCTGTAACCTCTCTTCCCGCGGCGGCACTTTCTTTAATGTTAGCGACCTGTTAAATTTACAGCATTCTGAGCTCAATGTTCGTGTTTTTCTTTGACTCGGTCAGAAAATTAAAAATTTTTTAGAGTCCAGTACGTTATTTTATTATTTTTTATTTTTTTAATCTTTTATTTTTATTTATTTATTTATTTGGGGGGGGGGATAATTGTAAATATTTTTAGAAAAGTAATGTGGAAAAAGATATTTAGTAATTTAATGAGCTGGAACGACTTTTAGAGTGATTTCATTAACCAAAAGCTCGGCATAAGCGGGAGACAGGGGTCGATACAAACAAAAATTGGGTCCGTTTTGTGGCCCTTTCACAAAATTACAATCGATTTAAATGGAACCCCCTTCACGAAAATACAGTCGATTAAAACTGTCCTTCATTGGCATTTTACCCTACATTTTAATGTGTTTCATCAATTAACAAACAAAAAAAAAGTGACTTTATTAAAATTTGGTTCGAAAATTCACAAAAATAAGTGCTGAAATTCACAAAATTAAGCATTGAAATTCACAAAATTAAGCATTGAAATTCACAAAAATATGCAGTTCTTACAAAAATGGGACCCTGGAAAATATTCCTGGACCGACCCCTGATAAATTATGTAAGTTTTTGAGTTGAAGACGTTTTCACGAAAAATAAAAGGGGGGCGGTATATAAATTAGGTAAATGTACATATACTATGTACTAAAGAAAACTAATATTCTGAGAAATTATGTTAGCTAGACTTCTAAACGAATTTTTTGAAATGCTAGAAAATAGAATTATATGCACACATGGGCGCCCATAAGGGGGGGCAAGGTAGGGAACTTGCCCCCCTAAAGTTTTAGGTTAATATCTCATGATGTTAACAATGGCAAAAAAGAACTAAATGTACACCACCCCTAGTAAAAAAATGCGGTATCTGAAAGCTAGTCTTAATTTGGCGAACTTTTCTAATTGGAAGTATGTTTCGATCACGTACGGTTTAAAAAATAATTGCCTTAACATCTATTTTGAATCACCCGGTAACGGTATACTTATAAATCCTTTATTTTTAAGAATTATTATTTAAAACCAAAGAGTTAAATGATAAATTACCATGAATCAGAGTAAACTCCTGCACTTATAAAAAGAAAACCAGTAATAATAATCCATAACTGATTACGAATCAGACTAAAGGTGGTAATATATTACAGAGAACGTGCATGTTAAATCTGTAGAGTCTTATATTCTTTTTTTAGGATTGCCTGTTAGGTGAGAGATGGTATTTAAAATTTTCGAAAATGTTATAATTTGTTACCGAATGACTAGGACTTTGTCCTAAGAATACACACAAATTGAACAATCAGTTAATTAAATTAATAATTCAGTAATTAAATTATTTCTTTATTTTATTATTTTCAAGAGAATATATCATATTACCTTTAAGATTTTAGTTAATATGAGGCACATGGCTTCTGAATATTTTGATATTAGTTTGAATGTTTTATTGTCATTTATATATAATTCATCACTATTTAGAAGTTCCACAAAACTAGGAAATAAAAATGATTTAAATATTTTAGAGAAAAAAAAATGAAATTATTATGATTTTAAGTTTCATTAAAATTTAAATAAATCGTTTGAAGTCAATTCAGTTTCTATTCAGCTTTTAAAAATTTTCATTTATATAATTTTGAATATTTTGTTTTAAAAAATCTCAATAAAAGGATGTATCTTTCTAGATAGAATAGCTGATATAAAAAATGTAATAAAATATTTATTATCACATAGCTTTTAAATGTTTTTACTGGGTATAATATTCTTAAATGTAAAATGTTTGTACAGTACATGTATTTTGTGAGTTGAACAGGAATCAACCTCAAAGAAATTGCTTGACCGTACACTATTTCCGACGGTCATAGTATGTTTTGTTGGAGGAATCTTTCCTTTTTTCCAGGAAAAAGAAGGGAAGATTTCCCTCCCCTCCTTTCCTCCCTTTTATGACCTTCATGATCTTGACATGCGGCTTGGTTTTAAATTTTTGTGATTAATATGATAATAGATTAAAATTGAATGCTCTGAAATTACAAAAGCACCTCCTTTACTCAAAAACAAAAGAATTTGGGGGCAAGCCAATATTTGATTAAATATATTATCATATTTACTGAACAACGAAATAAGTTCATGTACAATATTTAAGTAAAAATTATTGGTTTAAAGGGGGGGGTGAAGGGAGGATTAGTTTTTTTTTTCTGGTTGGCGTTTTTTCCGTTAGAGTTTTTCCTACATTCTTTATGTTTTTAATGTGAAGCTGGAAAAAGCGCCTTCACCCCACTCTTCTACAAATTTGATTTGGAACCAGGATTTAAGTGAAAATACTAATGTTTCTACTGGGGGGGGGCTTTCAGAGTATAAAACATTTTACTGCAAAACGGATACAAAAAAATTCAAATGCTTAAAAAAATTTCACTTCACCAAAACCTAGGGGGCAATGGGGCTACTGTGCATACTGTGCACTTATAAATCAGACAACTGTCCTTGGAAAATTACCTGAATGTCAATTTTCAATGGAGATAAATACAAAATACATGAAAGTACTTCTGTTTGCGCCCTTTCGTGTGCCCACTCCTGCCTTACATTTTTTTATTTCACGCCCCGCCCCCCCGCCTGCTCATCTAAAAAAATAACCCCTTCAATATTGTGCGTTTTTTCCCGACTTCCTATGGTTACATATTTACATTTTAATAAAATTTAAACTTTCAATTCATTAGTACTCATTTAATGTTGATTTACTGTCATATGGAAGATAAGAGATGGTACTCAAAAGTGTAGGGTACTATTTCGAAACGACTTGCCTTTTATTTTATTGTATTGCAGTATGATCAGCGACCCTTGTTCTTGTTTAGTAAAACAATATAGTTAATTTGATATATTGGTAATTGTATAGTACCTTTTGTTTCTGAAGAAGTATATGTGCTTGGAAAAATGGAGGAGGATACCTTAGTCCGTTCTTATAATGGCTGAACTCTACTAGTACATAACCGATAACATTTATGCAAAACAGATCATACAGTACTTTTATGAATATTTCGCAGTGCCATATTCTCTTTGGTCATTTGATAGTAAAATGAATGGATACATTGTATTGCATTGTGTATTTAAGGCAAACACTACACTTGGGATAATCTGTCTAAGGGATGTCTCAGGCGGCAAACTTTCTAAGGGGTTCAAACGCTTATTCACGTGACATCTAGAGAAAACCGACCAAAGCTCCAGATCGACAGCCGCACGGTAGGTCAGAAACCTTGAATGACTGGTGACAATCTGAATTCTGAGAACCAATTTTCGATGTTTTAAATGTATGAATAGAACGAATGAAATGCTAATTACTTAAATATAAGTGCTGCAAAATATATAAAATAACGTCATTGTTTATTTAGTATTTTGCTTAATATTCTTTAAATATGACAATTTATCTATAAGAATACTTACTCATTTTACCATTTCACGCCATAGGACAAAGTGCTCATAAAACTTAAAAAAGAAAAATGTTATGAGAATGTGTTGTATTAGGGGAAACATTTTTAAAATTTACTTAAATGTGTGCAACTGTACTTGTAACTAGCACAATGCAAAGTGAAAATTTAAAATCTTAAATGTACTATGCTTATAACTATTTAAAATTAAAAATCATTCATTTTATGACCTCAGAGTTTTTACTTTCCGAACATGTACCATATAAGGAAAGTATTGTAATCATGAAAAAATCTGGAGTGACTCCACTCAATTTTCCGAACACTTATGATTAAGATCATTACCAAGCATTTAAATAAATTTTAATTGATGAATAATTCAAACATACATACCAAATGGAAGCTCAATCGAATGCACCGTTTAAACGCTAAGCGCGCTTTCAAGAATTTCTCCCCATAGGCCATAATGTAAAAGAAATCTTTGTCGTAGCCCTGTAGAAAAACTAAGTCCTATACACACCAAAATCAATACCGGTCTTACGATAGTGGTTCATAACATGTATCCCAATTTGAGCTCAATCGAATGTACCGTTTAAACGCTAGCGCACTTTCAAGAATTTCCTCCCATAATGTAAAAGAAATCTTTGTCGTAGTCCTGTAGAAAAACTAAAAGTCCTATACACGCAAAAATCAATACCGGTCTTGCGACGGTGGTTTATAACATATACACCGAATTTGAGCTCAATCGAATACCCCGTTCAGGAGCTATCGTGTTCACTCACATACACACAAACAGGGCGCCGGCAGCAGAGGGCAAGGGGGGTAAATGCCCCCCCTGGATTTTTGTATGCAGTGTTTTCCCCTGCTTTTTGCTCTTTCCAACATGGTAACCATACGTTGAAGTAGTCTTTACCGCCCCCCCTTGAGTAGTCTTTGCTTCCCCCTGGAGTAGTCTTTGCCCCCCCTGGGAAATATTCTGCCGGCGCCCACACACGCACACACACATCTCGTAAAAATAGCATAAATGAATTCAGAAGACCTCAAAACGTGTAAATACACCAAAATCTCGAATTCGATTTTTTTCATGATTACAATACTTTCCATGCATGGTACACCCTCCAAAAAAGGTATTCGAGCAAGAGAGAAATTTCCTATATTAGATTTACGAATAATAATTGAGTTTTTGAAAAATGCACAACTTTACGGAAATACGAAATGTCGCATTTATACATAGCCTAATTCATATTCTATGATAAATAATTTTTAATATACGAAACCAACGTAGGAAATTTCTCTCTTGCTCGAATACTTTTTTTGGAGGGGTACATGTTCGGAAAGTAAAAATTCGACTTCGAGATTTTGGTGACACGTTTTGAGGTCTTCTGAATTCATTTATGCTATTTTTACGAGGTGTATGTATGTATGTGTGTGTGTATGTGAGTGAACACGATAGCTCCTAAACGGGGCATTGGATTGAGCTCTAATTGGGTATATATGTTGCAAACCACCGTCGCAAGACCGGTATTGAGTTTGGTACGCATAGGACTTACAGTTTTTCTACAGGGCTACGACGAAGATTTCTTTTACATTATGGCCTATGGAGGGAAATTCTTGAAAGTGCGCTAGCGTTTAAACGGCGCATTCCATTGAGCTTCAATTTGGTATATATGTTTGAATTATTCATCGATTAAAATTTATAAAAATGCTTGGTAATGATCTTAATCGTAAGTGTTTGGAAAGTCGAGTGGAGTCACTCCAGATTTTTTTATATTGTTAAACCTGACACTAGTTTGTTCAATTAAATAAGTGCAAAAATATTATCTGCTTAGCACACAAAAGGTCACTGTGAAAATTATATTTGAGCTATGTTACAGCACTCCAAAAACATTTATACATGGACATGGTTACAAAAAATTAAATGAAATACCTATTAATAAATAAACTAATTTATATTGCCTTCATTTTAGAATTTCTCTTTCCAATGTTTCGCGTAAAGAAGGGGGGGGGGAAATAATAAATAAAATAAAAGAATTATTCTTCGAAAAGCTAAACCTGTTTAATTGCATGATTGGTTTAAAAAGTTGAATATATGGAGCAGAATATAATATTTCTGTGTTTTTTATTGACTTTATTATATTTATGTTACTTTCGTGCAGGGCTTTATTATCGAATGGGCAAATAGGGACTTTGCCCAGGGCCCCAATTTCAAATGTTGTTCTGAAATATTCTTTTTTATATCAAAATTTTATGTAAAGTAAAACAAATTTCATAGATGGGGCTCCCAAATCCATCAATGCCCCAGGCCCCTGATGCTCATAATCGGGCCCTGCTTTCGTGAGATACTACATCTTTAGAATTGTATTTGTTTGCCTCATTAAATTTATTTTAAGAAAACGAACACGACGTGAGGAGCCCTCATCCCTTATGTAAAAGTTAATTAAATTTTATTAAACCAAAGCTTTATATATATTGCAAACTTGAAGTATGTTTAAAAAAATAATAGTTTACATAAAAATATATGTAAAATTCATTAAAAAAATAATAAGCAAAGTTAACAAGCGAGGATTATTTCCGATGAATTTAATGATCGTTAAAATTGGAATTGTATAAAAATTTGCAAAATTGTTTGTTTCATTTGATAATTTTACATACGTATAAAATAACGTCATGAATACATTAAATATGTATAAAAGAATTTTCATGCAATTCTATTTCCAGTCGTCAAACCTTTCGGAAACTTACGATTGCCTTTATTGTAAAGCTTACACTGAATTTCATTAACGGGAATTTAAATTTTTGTAGTTTTATACCTCATATTAAAAGCTTACTCATTTCAGACCAAAGCTTAAATATAAATTTTAAAAATAGAAATTGCGGACGAAATTCGTTTTCTTTGGTCTAAGTAAACATACAATTTTAAATAAATTATTGGTGAATTATTAGTACGAACATTTAAATATAGATGGCAGCACTACAGAACGGGCCGAATAGCCTGTAAGCTATCCGCACCGGCCGGTCCGAATAGCCACTCTGATGGGGGCCCATGTATGCACATCAGCAGATTGTTATAAACAATAGCTGTGAAGGTTCCCCTTCTGTGTCGAACGTTGCTTCTCCGTATTGCTGGGAGCAACGCTGTTAGTAGGAAGTAATGAGGTGATTTGTTGCTATATTTTTCTAATGCATGAAAATCTAAAAGGGTTAAAGGTATTGAAATACTGACTTAGATAGTACTGCAACTAGAGTTTATCCCTCTCGACGAACCAACTAGAACGGCCCCCTCCCATGGAACCATAACTTATTTTAGAGCCCCCTACCAAGTCTGGGGCACGTGCCCCTAGTTGCCCCTGGCAGCAGATATAAATTATAAAATCGCAGACCGTTTCTTATTCTCTTAAACTGCGTCGCATTTGAATTCGCAATTAGTCGTCTGTCAAGTCAAGTAAGTTGTGCACGATCATAAAAGTGTGTTGTCTCTCTGCTACTGACCTACAAACACCAAAATTAGGTTTACTAAAATATAAATGAGAAACTGGCCCCAATCTGTGACAGGGCGGCAACTAAAGGGGGGATAAGCGGGGACAAGCACCGGGAGACATTCTAAAAGGAATGCCAAAATCAGTTATAGTTTCTTGGGATGGGCGCGGCTCCATGCGAGGGGGCACACGACCATGGGCGTCCATAAGGGGGGAGGGGCAAGGTAGGGAACTTGCCCCCCATAAAGTTTTAAGTTAATGTCTCATGATGTTAACAAGTGGCAAAAACAGAGCTAAACTTGTTAAAAGTTTGAAATTTGACCCCTCTAGAAAAAATTTTTGAAGTTTGCCCCCCCTAGGAAAATTACTATGGGCGCCCATGCACACGACACTAATTATGGTTTGCCCCGGATGACATAAACTCTAATTGAGGCATTGCCTGTGAAAATGACCTCTTTTTGTTCACTATTTACAGCAACAGGTCTGTTTTCTAACGCTGAACAATTGATTTCAGACAAGTTTAAAATCGCTGCCCCTTGATTTTTGCTTTCCTGAGAAATTATCTAGCTTGGCCATTAAGTAGAATCTGCCATCGTTCCTGTTGGGTTGAAAAGCTTCTGTGACTCTTCCTTTGTTGATTTTTGCAGGGGATTTTTTTTTTTTTTAAGAATCTGATAGTATATTGGGGTTATAAATGCATGATTTGTGTTCAAAATCATAACTTTGCTCCTGACTTTTTAGACTAGGGGGGCAATTTTTACAACTGCACGGGCAATTGCCCTCCCCAGATTACGCCTATGTTTGAAAGCACTGGGAAGCTTAAGAAATGCCTGATGTATACGTGGAGACTCGAGCATCCGTAGGCTTCTTTGGATGGCTCATACGTCCCCAATTTTCGAGGACAGTCCCCAATTTCTGTGTTTTTTTGCGATATGACCTCAAAAGGGAAGAAGCAATTGAGAACAATTTTTAATTATTACATTGTTTTTTTAAATTAGATTAGTGTTAATTATTTCATTATTTATAAAATGTCCCCAATTTTGTTTCAGAATTGGGGACATGTCCTCAATTCTACGTTCGAATATATGGACACTTGGACACCTTATTTTTGGCACCAAAAAGCACGCAATTAGAAGCATAAAATGCCTCATCTAGGTATTCTTAAATCTATGAGTAGAATAGGTAATTCGTTTAACTTTGCGTCCTCTATATGAATAAATAAAGAAAATGTCACTTTTGCAGTTGAGTTTTATTGGACTTCTCCGTGCTCCGTCAACTAATTTCCCAGCGCATGCGCTTGCTCATTTCCATGTAATCTTTTGCTTGGCGATAGACATTTGCGCCAAATTAACGGTTCCAATGTGTTGTACGCGATAGGGTTTGAGTACCCGACGGGTCTCCGGCACCTGTTCTGCAAAAAAATATTTCTGATCATGAAAACAGAACCACTTTCTCAACTTTACTCTCGTCTGTTCACTCTCGGAAAGACGTTTGTATTTACCAGTATTTACATTTTATGAGTGATCAAGTACTTTGTCGTGATGTAGGAAAGAGTGCAAAAATGATTCTGTTTTATTTCGTTTTATTCTCCTCTAAAAGACATGCTAGTAAAACTAATCCACATAAAATAATGAATCGTGTAACGGGAAATTGCTTTGCTGCTATATTATTTCGTCGTTTGTCTTGATGTCCCTTCTACATTTACGACATGCAATAATTTATTTGAAAAATCCTGCAAAATGTCACCTAACTTTTTAAAATACTGAATAAATCAAGAATGTTCTTGTAATTTTTATATTGCACACATCATGGGGAAAGATCAGGAATTACTAGAAGCCGCCAGATGTGGAAATTATGCACTTGCTGAAAGAATTTTGAATCAACGGGCCAAAAAAACGGGACCCTTGGCGAGGTACGTGTTCTTTTTTGATAGTTTTTATCGACTTTGGTTTCACTTATAATTTCTCAGAACAAAAAACTCTCGTGTAAAATGCACTAGGGGTGACAATGTAATGATTCTGTAACAAATGCAAACACTAATCTTGAGTGTGTTTTGATTAATATTGTATTTGACGGTGTGCAGGAAAGACTTTGAATAACATGCCAGTAAAAGGAGGACGATTGCATGGCGTATGATGCCGTCTGTTACGGTTGATATATTTTATTTGCTTTGATCTTCATATAAATTTTTTAAAGTTACTTTTAAAGTGCTTAGCTAATATCTTGATATAATATATGGAATTTTAAGAGATATATTCTTAGATTACTCAAATATTTATACCTTAATTTTTGGATTGATACATTGTGTTTAATACCTGAAAATTTCATATTATTAAAAAAGAAACACTATAAATCAGCTGTGATACTGCATTAAAAGTTGGTAATGTGTTGTGCTATTTTTATCTGCTACAGAGTTATTGTAAACACTATAAGAAATTATTTTAATAAGAGAATAAAATTATGATAAATAACTGCTGAGCTAATTAAAAAATTTCCCAGTTTAAAAAGTGTATGTATTTATTTTAAATTGGCTTAAAAATATTTAATATATTGGAAAATCCTGAAATAGCGTAGTTCAATGAATCATGTATTTGTATGTAACACGAAGGAAAATATGCCCCCAGTTAAAATATTATACTTTTAAATATGAAATTCCAACTTTTAAGAGTTAAAACTCCAAGATTGGATTTGCAGTACAGTCATACCCTTAATCTAGCCTTATCATATTCGTAATATCTCTATATATTGTCATTGCTATGTGATTGTTATTTACCATTGTGTGTGATAGGGCAGCTTTCGAAACATTTTAACCGTTCATTACAAAAACTTGACAAGTACTAGGTGCGCCAACTGTGTGGGTTCTCCAGGGCTCAAGCATCCACAGAAAAAATCATGTGGGTGTGGAGCACCGAGAAAATTTCAAACATCTTTAGTTACTTTAATAGACACCCATATCTATGGGTAAGGCGGGACATTCCCCCCCCCCCTTCAGCTCATATTACCATTATGATTTATATATTGCTATAACGTAGAAGTGATTCAACACTAAAATATAGGGTAAAATCATACAAGCCGGTGCCCACCCCATGTAAACATGGCGACAGTCGCTGGAGCTTGGCGACCGCCAAGCTCCAGCGACTGTCGCCATGTTTACTAGTCATTCTAGGCAACCAGTGGTCCGTTTTTAACTAAAAAAACCCCAGTGGATTCAGCAACCTAGTTGTACAGCTATCTAAACTAGGCAACCAGTGGTCTGTTTTTAACTAAAAAAACCTCAGTGGATTCAGCAACCTAGTTGTACAGCTATCTAAACTAGGCAACCAGTGGTCCGTTTTTAACTAAAAAAACCTCAGTGGATTCAGCAACCTAGCTGTACAGCTATCTAAACTAGGCAACCAGTGGCCCGTTTTTAACTAAAAAAACCTCAGTGGATTCAGCAACCTAGCTGTACAGCTATCTAAACTAGGCAACCAGTGGCCCGTTTTTAACTAAAAAAACCTCAGTGGATTCAGCAACCTAGCTGTACAGCTATCTAAACTAGGCAACCAGTGGCCCGTTTTTAACTAAAAAAATTACAGTGGATTAAGCAACCTAGTTGTACAGCTAATGTAACCTGGGCAAACACTGGCCCGTTTTCAGTTCAAAAAACAACATCGGTGGATTAAACAACTTAGTTACACATCTCATATAAAGTCAGTATGATTAGAATAGCACATAAATAGCACTTACGAAAACATTAAATCATCAAATATCAATTTGAAATTCACATTGGACTATATTCTGTATCCGGTGCTTGTTTACATATCAATGTTTGTGTTTGCCTTTCATTAGTGATCGTTCTGGCGCCAGGATGGGCGATGCACAGCCAGAGTGAAGTTACCAGCCGGAGGTATTTTTGACTGGCAACCATAAAAAAACGTATTGTCAGTTAGTTAGGGAATTTGAAATTATTTCATGTTATGGATGAAAAGGAATGAAATATGTTATGTTATTGTATGAAAAGAAAGTATGGGTGTGTTTGTTAGAAATATGGTGTGAATGTAAAACTAAATAAAAGAAAGCATGTTGGTTTTACGTTATCAGCTGGTGTGTGTGTTTGTTAGAAATGTAGTGTCAGTATCAAAGTAAATAAAAGAAAGCATGTTGGTTTTACGTTATAAGCCGGTAGGTGTTAGGGAAATTTCTGAGCGGTTATTTAAAAAAAAAATAAAGTGCTCTTTTTTAACGAATCTTTGCAATGTTTAAGGTTTTTAATGTGAATTTTAAATTGATATTTGATGTGTTTATGTTTTCGTACGTGCTATTTACGTGCTATTCTAATCATACTGACTTTATATGAGGTTTACAACTAGATTGTTTAATCCACTGATGTTTTGTTGAGTTGAAAACGGTCCAATGTTTGTTCATTTTAAATTGCCTGTTACTGAATTTGCAGACGTTTTTTAGGTTAAATATGGACGGCGTATTTTGTTTTAATACTTTTGTTAGTGAAGTATATGTGCAATTTTAATGTGTTAAAATACTTTGACTTTGCTGATTGTGCAAAATGGTTAGCAACCGCCAAGCTCCAGCGACTATCACCGTGTTTACATGGGGTGCGCAGCATCTTGTATGATTTTTCCTTTACATTAAAAACCCTAAACATTGCAAAGATTCGTGAAAAAAAAAGCACTTACCTTTATTTTTTTTAATTAACCTATCGGAAATGTCCCCAACACCCATTGGCTTATAACGTAAAACCAACATGATTTCTTTTATTTAGCTTTATATTCGCACCATATTTCTAACAAACAGACGTACACTTTCTTTTCATACAATAACATAACATATTTCATTCTCTTCCATCCATAACATGAAACAATTTCAAATTCCCAAACTGACGATACACATTTTTTATGGTTGTCAGTCAAAAATAGCACGGTAGGTTACTTCACTCCCACTGTGCATCGCCCACGATGGTGTCAGAATGATCACCAAATGAAACGTAAACACAACATTGATATGTAAACAGCACCGGATACGGAATATAGTCCGAGAATGCAAATACTGTAACCATCTGTTGCTGCTAAGGGTCAGTGAAAGTGGGGTTGAAGTGAAGAAGGGGAGGGGGCTTATAAAAATCATAACTTCCTGTTATGGAAGGCTGAGGGATGACTGATTTTTAACATAGACAAACCTCGTTAGTACGTCACACTCGAGGTTAGTACATCACGACGACGAGGTTAGTACGTCACTCTTGACGTTACATTAGTACGTCACTCTCGAGGCTACTTAAAAATGACTTAACTAAGCAGAGTAACTTCTTCAGCAGAGTTTATATTGAATGCAAAATGAAATTCTAAATGTTTTAAGTGTGCCTATAATCAACTTACATCATAATTTATATAAATTAGTAAAATAAGAATTCAAAATGGATGTCACTTTTTAACTGCACAATCTGCCATTATATGGAAGTCAAAATGAAGAATAGTCCTGGATGAATTCCTAAAAATGTTTCATAAGGCATCAATCTTTATAAGAAAAAATGCTTAGAGTTGTGCTCAACAAAAATTAAGTGCTTTTGGTAGATAATCTTGACAAGAAATGGGACCGAGTTTGTGTATTGCATTCTTAAAAATGATGTCTTAAGCACAGTGGGTGAAAAAAGTGATGCAATAAACAGAGTACAATATGTGAAAAGGCATATTAAAAAGGTTGAGACATCTGAAAGTTGATGTAATATGTGGAGTGACATCTTATCCAGGTGACTTACTAACGAGGTTTGACTGTATATAGTTTATAGACATGTATGATTTTCAAGGTGACTGCAAAACTTGCGAAAAGAGAGAGCAGTCATTATTTCTTGAAAAAAAATGTACATGTTATGCGAATATAATTTTTTAATGAAATATTTCCTGTTATGTATGGTATTAGATATTAACATATGCAGAGCCAGATTTTTTATGGAAGTTTCGATTTCATCTTTATGTTCATGAGCATCGGCAAAGGGAGGGATTTAAACAGGTCATTTGACCTCCTGTAAAGGGGATTATTACTTTTTTTAAGTTGGTGGGAGAAAAGAGGACACTTGCTACCCTTTCCTCTGAAATAACCTATTAGTTTAATTTATGTATTTTAACATACTGCAAACAAGTCACTGTAAAATACTTCCCAAAGTAGATGCTTTCCCTAACTGTCAGTGCTTTTCAAGTGTCTGTATTCTTGGAAACACATGGGGGGCACCCTTTCAAATCATTGAAACATTTTCACATAAGTACTTGACCACTTAATGTGTAATAATTAAATAGTAATGTGGAATAAATATAACACAATTTGGTTAAAAAGAAATTAAGGTAGTCTCTGCTGTTGGAACTACCATGGGATTTATGATACTATAGAATTACTTATTATTTAGTTCGTTGTAATGCATCCATTAAAAAATGATGAATATTGCAAACACATTTAATGTAATACAAGAAATATTTACTAGCATGGTATACCTATTGTACTTTAATCCATATTATTGCAACAAATCCTTTGATAAACCATTTCTTTTTTAAATCCTTCATGATTCAGTAAAAGAAAATAGTTTATTTATTTTAATCTTGTGAAAAATGTCAAATTGTGAAATCTCTAAGAGCTATTTAGAATCTGACAAATTTAATATGGTTTAAATTTCGTGGCAGAGTTTGTCAATCTCATGCTTTTTTTAATTAATGACATCACGTTTTTGACTGCTGTAAAAGAAATCCAGGGTAGTTCACTTAGTTAAACCTGGTTAATTTGCCCAGTTAGTTTTTTAATGGAGTAATATTCAAACATACAACATTGGAAAAAAAAAATTTTTTTTCTTTACATAGGACTGTTATGGAGGAGCATAATCCTACATTAAAAGTCCAAAAATGTAATAGGAAAACATTGAATTTCTCTCCCCCAACACCATGAAATTTACGACTCCCACTAATTTTGACTAGGATTGCTTTGTCCCTAATTTGCCAAAATGACAACTTGCTTGATTCATCTAAATATGAATGTTTTTTATTTATTTAAATTTT
This sequence comes from Cheiracanthium punctorium, assembly GCA_038373885.1. Classification (NCBI taxonomy): domain Eukaryota; kingdom Metazoa; phylum Arthropoda; class Arachnida; order Araneae; family Cheiracanthiidae; genus Cheiracanthium; species Cheiracanthium punctorium. The sequence goes on from JAWZYV010012422.1 coordinate 22,515, forward strand.
GGATGGAAAAATAATGTATAATTTATTTCAATATACAAGAACCAGAAAACTACTAAAACAGAATAGTTCTGAGCAGGGCTCGAAATTAACGGTGGTCTGCTGGTCCCAGTCCAAAAAAAATCTTCAACAGACCAGCAGAATAGTAATTTTGGATGGTCCGTATAAAACATTATTGGTCCAACGGACCATCCAAAAATTTTTATTCTGCTGGTCCATTGTATACTTTTGTGGTCTGGGACTTGTGGACCACTGTTATAAGTATGAGGATTATTTATTATGATTGAATTATTTTAATCGAAGACTATTATATCCACGTTTTGAGAGAAATAAAAACCGTATAGCAGAATTGAAACTGGATCAATAAAAATTAGGGAAAAGATAACATATTTTACTCTCCATCTTTGATTTGATGCCTGCTGGTGTCCCCCCCCCCCCCCAAATCCAGATTTAACTTGCTTGCTCCCATTCTTGAAAAAAAGAAAGCGATGAAGGTATGTTTTGAAGAATATTTGAGCACTTTGTACTAAAGGATGAGGTGTAGGATGTAGAATGAACCCTCTAATGTTACCCTGCAGTTGATATGTTAAATAACACATCTCCTTGTATTCACATATAGCACAACAAAAAATTAATCTCATTTCTCAGCCTCTTGGAAGTAGGATCAATGCTTGGAATAAGGTATTATGTATATGCCATCTAGGAAAAGCCCAGGAAACTTATGAATGAATTAGTAACATATGTAAGGATGAGTTTATTTAGTAACGCCAACACCCCTCTCCCATCTTTGAAACCATTTTTTTTTTTTAACCTGTTTGCTTCCATCATTGCTTCTACACACTGTGAGACAATCAATGATTCATGTTGTGAAGCAAAACTGCACAAAGGGGAATTTCTCTCATGTCATTGCAACATTGGGAACAACAGATAAGTCTCGAGAGTTTCCCCCCAAGGTTTTTAAAACTGCCCCCTAGTGGTACAAAAAATAAATAAATAAAAAATGAACTCACCTTTCAATTTTGGAATTATTCTGCATATAATGATTGATAATGGTAAAAATAAAAATAATATAATACACAAACTTGCAAGTCTGTTTTTTATACAAATTTACTCCCAAGATAGGCCTAAAATTTTGTAGAGCTATGTAAAAAAATATAGAGGAAATTTTTGTGAATTCAAAGCTCTGAAAATCCCCAGCTCCTGACTTCTTTCAATTTTTAACTACATGAAAAAAGCTTCTCCAATACTGCCAGATGAATCAGCTTGAAATTTTGTATACATACACAAAAATATCTTTAAAAATATGGCCCTTTCCCGATATTTAGCAATTTTAACTCAGAAAATAAATAAATAAATAAAAATGTGTATTTACATTCAAGACACCGTAAGACCAATTAATTTGAAATTTTGTACATTTATTCAGTTTAACTCAATGATGATTAAAGATACAGAATAAATGTGAAAATCTCTAAATATTCTTTTCTTTTTTCAAATTTGAAAAAAAGGTTTTCCGATACTAAGAGAAATTGACTTGAAATTTTGCACAAATGAGAGCATGATATATGATATTGCCAATTTAAGAAAGAAAAGTAAAAATAAATAAATAAATAAATTGAGGGTTAGGACCCTTGAGTTTTGATATTTTATTTTGAGAAAGAAGTGTTTTCCTTTTTCTGCCCTATTCTTGGCTGGGATTATGAAATGCATATTCTGAGATTCTTAGTAATGTTCAAGGCTCAACGAAAGAGATAAGTCATGTAAACTAATTTGCGTCATCATTCCTGCATGACCACTACTTTTTTTTTTCTTTTCTTTCCCCTGATGTTTATTTCCTCTCTCCATCTGTAGCGATTTCACAGCTTCTTTTTTCTAAGAGTAAAGGAAAAGAATAAACGGTCTTTATTTCAACTCAGTTTATGTCTTATGAGCGTTTTATATCTTTTTAGAAACATGAAGATGTGTGGAGCAGTAAGTTGCCCTCAAATGTTTGAGGTTACGTTTGTTGTAAATTTAGAAAATTAATTTCTGTAAAATGAGAAGTGTTACGTTTTATTGCAGTCAAATTGACAGACAGATTCAAATTTTTATATATGGAGGAGTTGAATACTAGTTGTGAGTAAGCCAGAATGAATCATCAAAATGGTGGCATTTAGTGCTGTTGCGGATACGGACTTTATTTACTTTTTTTTTTCATTAACCCCATTTAAAAAAGAAAAAAGAAATTTGACCTAAACAAAATGTGCAATAGAGCAAATTGTTACGATAAAACAGTATAAATTTTTGAGGCGAGGGTCTAATTTATATTTAAAAAAAAAAAAAAAAAAAAAAAAGAAGCACATTTGACTTGAGCAAAGTGTGCAATGAAGCAAAATGTTACCCATAAGCAATGTCTTTTTTTTTTTTTTTTTTCGAGGGAGGGGGGAGGCTGAAGCCTCCTACCCCCTACTACTCTGGATCCGGCTCTGATATAGGGTATTTGCCCTAATTATGGCCAGTGTTGTAGTCCTAAGAAAAAAAGTGGGGGGACGCTCATTTTTCACGAAATTTAACCTACACTTATCGGATTCATTAATTGTAATTATTCCTTAAACAACCAATAAAACTAATTTAACCATCATTTGTTTATTAATTAATTAAATTGAACTCATTGCTAAATTATTGATTACTTGTTAATAATCTAAAATAAGTCTTTTGGATCAACCGTGTAAGCTACTTAATTTGTTGTTGCAAACATGTAATCGGATTTGTGTGCTTGGCTCGAAGCCCTCTTAAAATCCTCGTCAAAAGAACAGCACAAGGGGGAGTGGTGCCCTCCGTTGGGGTTTTTGTAAGGGGTCCTAACCCGTATTCATGCTAAGTTTCGGAGAAAACCACGGAAAACTCCGAACTGTTACGGACGCGCCATCGGAGCTACTTAATTTTTTCCATTTACATTTGTCAACAATCCAATGTTGTTGTTGTTATTGTAAACACGTATAGCGGATTTGTGTGCTTGGCTCGAAGCCCGGTTATAAATCCTCGTCAGAAAGACAACACAAGAGGGGGTGCCCTCCGTGGAGGTCTTTCTAAGGGGTCCTAACCTGTATCTAGGCAAAGTTTCGGAGAGAACCACGGAAAACTCCGAACGGTTAGATCGACGGACGCGCAATGGGACCCGAACCCTCGACCTTCACACTTAGCCCGTCTACCATTTCTAGTTTTATAGCCATGGTGAGGCAACAATCCAATGTCAAAGTGACAGATTTTCTTTTGGATTGGTACATGACTATTCGCTACCCCGATTTTTGTCACTTTTTCGGAAAGACATTTTTTTACCAAGAGTGCGTTCGGAAAGATTATAATCTGTTCTATTCTCATGGATATGTTTTCACTACTGAAGTGTTTAAGAAACCCTTTCAATCCCATTTGTAAAGTCGATTCAAACACTCAAAAGTTTCCTTTTGATTTTTATACCGATGTACTTGCTCTCGCGCGAACAAAAAGAAAATTTAATTTCTTCACAGAATTAAAAAAAAAAACCTTGTAAATGAGCGTCCCCCCTGAGAATAAAAAGTGGGGGGACGTATGGGCTGAAGTGAAAGAGTAGGGGACGGCGTCCCCCGCGTCCCCCTTCGACTACACCACTGATTATGGCCGGATTCTTAGATTCCAAGGTGGATCAGAAGCTTAAAAACTGCCGCTCTCGCTTATCCCTTTTTTGAAACTTTTTTAACACTTTAATTTGCCAACCCCAAAGTACTAGGCCCAATCTGAAGTTGCAATTGTGCTGTCACGGTCACATGAATTAACAACTTTGCTTTCGTCAATCTGTGTATGCTGTGAAGATATAGCGCTGCATACTGTTTTGGAATAAAAGTTATTTCTAGTTACAATGCAGATTTTTTGTGCTCGTTTGATTAATTTTTTATGAAAAGTGAAAATGATGCATGCAGGGGAGAGGGGGCCACAGCGGGACGATAGATATTTTTCCATGATTCAAAAGCTAAAAAATTCCATAATTTAGTTAACCGCTATTGCAACACTGGAAACTAGTCACTGTCACAATTCATCTTTGTAGGGAAGTTGCAGCCATTTTTGTTTCTACTACCACTGTTGAAAAAAATCAGACAAGTTTTACTTTTATGGATTTGAGCAGTAAATTGTCGTCCAATAATCAATATCTTTGCTTTAATTTAAAGCTTAATTTTTCTTAATTGCATGCATGTAATGAACTTCATTCTATCTAAATTTTGTAAAACTTTTGAGTAAGGATTTCAAAAGACTTCTTGGGGGTACAGTGGGGCATCTTGATTGGGGTGCAGTGGGACAGTGCTCCACTGTGTTTAAACCTATGGCTTGTGCAACTAGAGAAAGAGCGATGACACAATTATCATTTCCAGTAGTCTTCGGATCTTATTCCGCTATAAAATGAACTTTTGGAAACATTTTGCTATCGTTTACAGTTTAATTTGATGTTACTTTATTATTTTTTATTCATCAAACATTATTCAGCAAAGAATTTTGCAGCTCTTAAATTTGTTTCATTATCATAACTATTTTTAAGTCTTGTCATTTGAAAACTGCTTTTATATTTTCTGTATTGAATATCTTAACCTAAATTTAACTATAACAGTAATGTGTTGCCATAATATAGCTGATTTTTTATGTTCCTTATTCATTGTCCCACTGTGCCCCCCCCAAAAAAAAGGGCAAACTGGGACAACTTGAGTACCTTTTGAAAAAAAAAAATTCCACAGAATAAAATAAGGATAAATTCTGAAAAAAGAAATTGTGATGAAAGCTAAAAGTCGCCAAAATAGTGTTCTGTAATGTATTTAATTTTTATTTTTAATTAAAAAGGAAAAAAAATGTTGCAAAACAAGTGAAAATTGCATGGCGAAATCAGTGCCAAAAAAAAAAAAAAAAATCCAAATTAGTTAATAAATACTCAAAAACGATTGAATAAATGTTGAATTCATAATACTTTTTGAATTACACTCTCCATTGTTAAATTTGCTGCTTTTCGCTGCAAAACGCCACCTAGTGGACATTTTTTGAACACCTTTTCTTTCTTTCTTTTCTTTTTTTTTTTTTTTTTCCGAAATTCCTTGGGCGCATCTCATATGAAGTCTATAAACCAAATCTGGTTACAGTCCGTGCACCCGGTTTAGCTGTAAAACCCTCTTCAAATATGCTGAAAAAATATTCATGATTTTTTTGAAAAATGCAATGTTTATGCATAAACTATAGAAGATACGCAAATTTCGTTAACCTTTTTTTTTTGGGAATCAGCTTAAAAAGTTTCCCTCAAAAAGAAATTCTCACTTCAGTAACTTCTACAGGTAAGGAGTTGGGCAACAAAGAAGTGGCGGCCCTTAATAATTTTTCAAACAGAAGTTAAAGAATTTTTTTGATTACCTGTGTGGGGAAGTGAGTTCCACGTTAACATAGCCTAGCGGTCCAGGGTTCGATTTCCGGTGGATTTTATTTACCCAAAAAATGTTTATTTCTCTATTTCTTGTCTGCTGTTAAACTCTTAATATAACGTCGATATGGCTCGCAACGGATCACATTGAGTGCTAGTAGTATGCGAAATGTGTGCAAGAACCAGTTGCTTTGTATCTGAAACCTTTGAGGATAAAAATTGTGACACGGGGCACTGCCCCACTGTACCTCCCCCCCCCCCCACACACACACGAAGTCTTTAAATACATACAAACACAAAGGTTGTACAAAATTTATAAATAGAATAAAGATCATTACATGCATGCAAATAAGAAAGTTTAAACTTAAATTAAAGCAAAGATATTGATTATTTGATAATAATTTACTGCTCAAATCCAAAGTAAAACTTGTCTGATTTTTCCGACAGTGATAGTAGAAACAAAAATGCCTGCAACTTCCCTACAAGATGAATTGTGACAGTGACTAGTTCCCACAGCGTTGCAATAGTGGTTAAATAAATCATGGATTTTTTTTTTTTTAATTTTTGAGCTATTGAATCATAGAAAAATATCTGTAATCCCACCGTGCCTCCCTCTCCCCTACTTTCACGTAATAAAATGAAGACAGCAGTGGCGGCTCGTGGGATACAGCAAGTACAGCCGGGCTGCACTTGAAATTATCAGCACATACTTTAAAATAATTTATTCTACTAATTTTCCTAAATTCAGATTAGAATTGTGGAATTCCTACGGTAAATTAAAAAATCTCCGAAAAAAACCAAACACAAAAAAAACGTATTGTGGCCGGATCGCTCATTCAGAAAAAAAGCACTTTAATCTTCCCGCAATTCAATTGGGAAAATCTTTGGTTCAGCCCAGAGCGCTGAAAAGAAAATTGGCAGCACCGTTGCCTTGGCAACGACTACGTAAGCAACCTCTCCGGCATAGGGAGTATGCAGCTGATACAGCCGATGAAAGATTTTTTAACGGCGGCTGAACTTGAGAACTCGACTAACTGATTGGCTCGGACGAGAAGGAGGGAGGGGGGGTAGGGTAAGGAGAATATATGTTTGGAAAACTCTCGACTTTATATTGCTGAATTTATCAAGAAGGTAAGCCTGAATAGACGCTTATGAATGGACAATTACCCATCAAAGTAGTATTGTTTTTAAGTAAGCAAGAACTGGCATTTAAAGGACATGGCGAGCGAGAAAATTCTTTAAACATGGGAAATTTTAAAGAGCTTTTAAAATTATTGATATCTGAATTAAAACAACGCCTTTTTATGGGGACATCACTGACGGATTCGCATGTTTAAAAGAAAGGAGGATTTATTTGACTTAAAAAAATAAGTAAGTTTTCTTTTTTTTTCTTTTCTTCTCAAGTTATCGTTACAAAAGAAAATTCTAAGGAAACTTCGAATCAGACACGGATTAATGCAATTTTGAGGATAAGAGCGGCTGGTTGAAATTTATGTCCATTTTATGGAAGTAAAATAGGAACTCTTACATTTTTAATGTAATTTCTTTTTTTTTTTTTTCTTTCTCGGTGAGGGCTTAATCCGCCAGCTTTCGAATTCAGTAACAAAAGATTTTCCAATCCTGTCCGGAGGAAGGGGGGGGGGGCTCATATGCTTCCGGCTGCACTAACAGTTTTGACCACGGGCCGCCACTGAAAGACAGTTTCACATTACGGTACAACCGATTCTCAGAGAACAGAAGTAATGTGAAAATACAACTTCTTTCTTCTATTTTATTAAAATTCTTGATGGACATATGTCAGTAGGAAAATATTGGAGTTCATCTGCAGTCACGTGGTAAACTTACTCTGCTGTAAAACTTGCTTTACTGGAAAAAAAAAGTCCTGACCTTACTGGAAAAAAAGACGACGTACCAGGATAACAGTTCTTTTTTAAAAACTGTCTTAAACATTTATTTGGACTTTGATTTTATTATGTTCTTAAAAGATCAACATTTCTTAGTGGAATTTCTTTCCATTTTTTTTTCAGCAAGTCTTAAATCAATATTTTCCCTTTTATAAAAAGGGTAGCTTCTTGGCAGCACAAGGCCTTTTTGATTTTTTATTTAATGAATAGAAATTATATCCGTATTACTCAATTTGTGTTTTAATTATTTACACACCGGGATAACTCTGATCACTAACAAAAACACGAATATTAGTCTCAGTTGCTCCAGCAAAAGTTTTTTTTTCTCCCAATGGCGGGCACTTCCCGTTTATAGCAAAACTAGAGTGTACTAGTTTTGCTATAACACTAGCAAGGCCGGAATTTCTTGTCTATTGTGGAGGCACCTATTTGGTGGGCGAGAGTTGCCTTCTTTGAAGGAGTACGAAATTACACCCAAGCCCGTGCCGGGAATAGAACCCGGACCCGTGGTGTGGTAGAATGGCTCTCTAACCTCTAGACAACTCGCGCGGCCTCCAACAACAGTTGTGCGCATAAGTATGAGAAATCAAGTGGTCATAATTATCCCCAACAGGGGCGTAGCCAGAAATTTTTCATTGGGGGGGTGTTACGACTACTACAACTCATATATATGTATACGTGGGTGTGACAATGTAGTGAAGAATATACATTTTGTATGGCAAAAAATTCCTCATGGGGGGGGGGGTTATGACCCCCCTAACCCCCCCTTGGCTACGCCCCTGATCCCCAATTTTGTGATTTTATTGGAGTAATTATGACCGACCCTTAAATTTTATGGAAATAATCTTACGGATTACGGAATTTTTACCAGTCATTTTTAAAAGGTCACAATTTCTCCGTGATTAATTAAAACAATGTTCTTTTATAATTAAACGAGTTAAAAATCCAAAGTTGAAATTTGCCAAAAGTGGTCATAGTTAACCCTCCTGACCCTATACCTTAAAATTCTACTTACATGTCAACTATTATTCCAAAATTGCATTTATGCTAGTGCGTGCAAAGGCTCTGTGATATCCAGCTAAAATTTGCATTGAATTTTAAACATAACAGTCGTAAACATTATTCAATTTTCCTACCCTTAAGTCATCTCTAACCATAAACACGTTTGTGTCGATTCTCTCCGTAGGGTAGGGAAGACTGAGGTCAGTTGTAACATATTGCACATTTTTATCAATATTTACATAACTGAATACTTTTTATATCAAGTTACGTACCTCTGAAACTTTTTTTTTCCCAGTGGCGCATTAAGAGTGACCCATCAAGAGGCCTCACCATGGCACAGTGGTTATGTCACTGAAAATGGTAGACGGCCGAAGTGTGAAGGTCCCGGGTTCGGGTCTCATTGCGCGGATGTCGATCTAATGGTCTGGAGTTTTGGTAGGTTTTCTCCAGATGTATCGTGAATACGCGTTAGAACCCCTTACGAAGTCCTCCTACCAAGGCAGCCCCACCCCCATTCTTGGCAGATCGCCCAAGCGTAGCGTTGCCACAATCACACAAACAAAACTGGCCCATCAAGCCTTGGCCGGAGGGTGGCCAAATGTGATGGGCCTTTGTGAAGGGGTACCCAATGGGCTGTCATCATTAAGGGAGACGGGGGTACAATGGGCCAGTTTTTAGATTTTTAAATATAACTCTAAAACTCTTAAAACAGAATATTAAACTAATGTATAGTGTTTCCTGCTCTATTGGCTATCCTGATTAATTTTAGTTCAATTCTAAGAAAGGTTTTCGTACAATAAAAAAACCAGTTAAGTATTAAATATTTAAAAGCCATTAAAATTTCCGTAAAATCTAAAAAACACGCACCATTTGAGCGCTTTCGGCAGTTCAATCCACTGCCGTCCCCAGAACTCAGCCCGTCTGGCTCGCTCCCCGCTTCTTCCATCAATTCTTGCCACGATTGCTCTATTTGCGCATGCGCCATGTTGTTGACAGCTCCCTCTTGTGTCATTATTCCTCTTGTGTCCCCCTCGCGTGTGAAAATCAAGTACTTAATTTTCCCCTCGTTTTCTATACATGAAAAAAAATACATTCAAAAAAAGTATTGGTAACAAAATATTTTCACAAAACTTTTTTTTTTTTTTTCATTTTTTAATATTGCAGTTTTTTATTTTATTCATTTATTATGTTTATTTAGTTATTTCTCTGTATATAATTTTAGGCCCGATGTATTGCCGGATATTTGTAATATCCGGCTACTGCCAATTATCCGGCATATTGGTCGGATGCAGTATGTTTGCCGGATATCCGTTGCATCCCTAGTAATAACATAAAGTCTTAATTTCTTCAAATTTCAAGCAGATGATCAAAAAGAAAAATGGCTCCTTCTTTCCGCCCCAAAGATGTTTAACTTTTTCCACATACTTAAGTTGTTCCATATCTACTTTCAATAATTTTCTCATATGAAAACTATTCACTGAATCACAAATATCTTCAATGACTCACTGTACCCCGCTCTCCCCTACCCTTAACAAAGACATCACAAACATTCAGTCCCATGTCGTGAATTGAAAGTGTTATGTTATGGCAAAGTTGCGCAAGGGGTATCTGCCAAGGATTGGGAGGGGTGCCTTGGTTGGAGGACTTTTTAGGCGTTAATCGAACCCACGATGTGGTAGAATGGTGCATCAACTACTACACCACTTGGGCGGCTTTCGACGTCAACGATCTCGCAAAACTCCTAGCCGATTAGTAAAGTTTTGCATTTGATATACATAATTAAACGTATTTATAACACGTAAATTAATTAAAGGTATTAAATCGATTTAGTTGAATCAAGCCAACTTTTCTTAAATCAACAAGACAAAGCTACCAAACTGCTTAACCAAACAAATTTTGCAAAATTCAACAAGTACCTTTTAGTGTGAATATTTTTACATAGTACGTTTTAACCGAAGTAAGTTGAATAACACTACATATAACAGGGGGTAGTCCAAAGAAAAAGTGGGGAATCGCTCACTTTTGAATAAGTTCAGTTTAAATGTGCGTAAATAGTTTAATGCATTCATTCTTAAAAGCAATAAGATTAAATAAATCATTCATTTTAAATTATTTATTAGTCAATTGATATTAATTACTTTTTGGTGTAATGGAGTAATTGTACCAGAAAGTAATTAATATTAAACTTTAAAATGCAATTTTTTTTCATCTGTCTTCGTCAGCGTACCAATGTGAAAGTGACGGAAATTTTCTTTTAGATTTATATTTGACCTTTCACTATCCCCTGCTTTCTTTTTTTTTACCTTTTCGACCATTCGAGAAGGTACCCTTTAACCAACAAAACGTTTGATAAAGTGGCGCATGTATTCTATTAAAAAAGAATATGTGTATATTTTTAAACATCACAAAGGGATTGTGAGTGAGGGTTTCTTATGGGTTACTTCGGAGATCCAAAGGGCCCCTTTTGGTTTTCTTTCCGACGCAGAATCACAAAATGAAAATTTTAATAAATATCAGTGAAAAAAAAAATGAAATTCTTCCAGGTTTTATTTACGCACTCGGGGATATAAAATCTGGATAAATTTCAGTTTCTCTTAATCTATTCAATCAATTCTGCCATATAGGGGATAATGATAACTGTAAGTGCTCATACAGACTCCTGTTCGCATACTTTTGTTACTGAAAATTGCATCAATTGTTGTTTAACCCCTAGTGGTGAAATGTTTTGGATTAGTGCGTATTTGAAAATCTAAAGTATCCATTTCAGTTATGAAATTGGACCTTTGAACGGAATGCAATTCTATGTTAAAATCCCTAACTAATACAGTCTTACAATCATCCGACCCAGACAGCACAGCAAATTTGCATCAAACTTGCAGTAAGCTTGATTTATCAAGTCAATAAACTTGAATTAAGCTTGAAAATTTCAAGCCTGTAAGCTTAATGCAAGCTTGAATCAAGTGTTCAAGTTTACACTTGCACAACTTGCATTAAGCTTGACATAGCAAGCTTAATTCAAACTTTAAAAAATTTCTTAATACATGGGGCGCCGGTCGGCAAATTCGCCCCATATATTTTATTTTTCCACGCATTTTCCCCCTCTACGCTGAAGCCTCATGTTATTTTAATCTGTTTCGGTCTAGCGTCAGCGCCTGGGATCGATCTCGGGACCTAAGGGTTGGGGAGCCAGCGTCCTTACCGTCATGCCAATCTCACTCGCGGTGATAAGACTAAAGTTTGAAGTGACTTATGGTTGTCACGCCGTTTTTTGTCGAGATTGGTATTGGCCGATGCCGATATGCTTTTATTTTTCCATGTGATGAATCAAAATTAAAATAATGTTTATGTGTGATTTATAGACTCTACTAATAGGGAAATAAGCATAATATAAACTTAAAAGCAGCACACGTTTTAAAACTTTCAATATCGCAACACTCATGTGGGCAATATTGGCCAAAATCGAGACAAACGACTGATTTTGAAATCAAGCTTGATTTAAGCTTATGTGCTGTCTGGGGAAAAACACTAAAAGTGATTACAGCAAGTCCCAAGAACATTGAATTGAAAAGTGACCACTTCCCCCTTTCGCCGACACTAGCCGTGATTGAACCGAAAAACACTAAAAGTGATTACACCAAGTCCCAAGAACATTGAAAATTTCGCCAAGAATATTGAAAATGTGCCATAAACCAAGAAACCTGAAAAGTGTCTACTTGCCACACGAAAGTGATCACGCCGTGCTTGAAAGAAGTAGCATTCGAGTGCTAAAAATTGTATAAAAAGGAGTTTTGAGCATCCCACACACAGCGTCTCCCCGCGATTACACCACTGAAATAGAGACTTATAAGCGAAATTAATCAGGACATATATATATTCTGAGTACGTTATAACCCAGGTCATGTGCGCTAGAGATGAGACGGGCTCAGCCCGAGCCCGAAAGCCCGAGCCCGGGCCCGACTCGGGCTCGGGCTCTGTAATTCACGATTGCGTTCGGGCTCGGGCTCGTGAAAAATTTCTCCTTTGTTGAACATTATCCTTGAAACAGATTTTAAAAAGTGATTCATGGGATAAATAGACGTACTTATTTTAAAAAATAGCGGCACGGGGGACTAGAAGGTGTGTGAAGCTCCAAAATTTATTGTATCTTATTAATGAAGTAGTTAATTTTATTTGTCTTTAGCTGAAATTTCGGGCTCGGGCGGGCTCGGATTAAAAGTCTTCGGGCTCGGGCTTCAAAAAATGAGCAAGAACTCATCTCTAATGTGCGCACGGTATATTGATTTTAAAATGAAGCTGAGCTTTAAAAGTGACCCCTTTTTATTCATCATTCGTTATATCTGTAAGTGTGACATTAAGCAATATAATCTTAATGATAAAATTGTATGATGAGTAATGACTGTAATTTGATGACGAAAGAGGAAATTGCCATCCCTCCACGCCTATTCTTTACTTGATCCTTTTCTAATAGGAATCCATATCTTATCCGAGAAGGAAATGAACTAAGACTGATTTCTCTTCTTCAGTTGCCACGTTAATGATCCTTTCGCAGTTTGTTACATGATTTCGTAACCTTACATACGACGTAGTTTAGTGATTATATAATACGTGTTGATGTTTATTAATATTTTCACTTAATTTTGTCTTTGGACAATGAAAATGTTTCTTTGTAGTATGCGACTTTAAAAAGTATCTCTTTAATAATATCATGGTTTTCCAGGATTAGTTCAAGACTGAATACTTAATGCAGGTCCGCAACTAGGGGTGAACACGCGAGGCACGTGTCCCGGGCGCCAAAATCATGTGTAGTTTATGGGAGCGGTTGCCGTGATTAATCAACCTTAATTACGGTAACTCTTGTTTGACCCCGGTTTACGTAAACTAGTTTCGGTACTGGCTTTAGGCATCAATTTTAGCATTTAAAAACCCCCCTTAGAAATCAAGGTTTCAAAAATTAAGTTTATCAAATTAATCTTTTGGCTTTATCATTTATTTATTTTATTAGGTGTACCGTAAAGTAATATATTTTTTTAATATTAAATTTAAAACAAAGAAATTTTTTTTACAAGTTTCACTGACAAAACAATTGTGCCTAATCAACGGATTTATATTCACATTGTTATTTGTTACATTTTAAAGCGAGAATTTTAGTGATAACTTTTTTTTTTTTTATAGAAAGATACTTGAAAAAAGGGGGACAATGGCCGCTCATTTACCTTGGAGGGCGACTAAATTGACTCGGGACCACTGGTGGATCACGAACCACGGTTTGGGAAACGTAACTTTGGGGCACATATAGGTAACCGACAGCCTGCGGGCCGGATGTGGCCCGCCACGGCTTTTGATCCCGCCCGCAGAACATACCAAAACCCTGTATAAACCATTAAAAATCCCATATAAATCCCAAGTATACGGCCCGCGACTCCGCTAACATCCTAAAGTTTGGCCCGCAACTTTTCAAATATTGCCCATACCTGCTTTAGGGATTACATAGTTAAAATAAAACATCAGAAGAGCTTAACGATTTGTACTTTATTCCATTTTTGCATTGCATTTTGTTAGATGCATATGAATTACGTAATGGACACATGTTAAACAAATTGGACATGTTATTGGCGCATTGGACGTGTTAATGATGCTAATGAACGTATGAATTGTAAGGCATAACCAGAGACGGATTTACAAATTTGTCATCGTAGGATATTATCCTAGCTAGCCTATTTAGAAATCCGTCACTGGGCACAATCTAGTATTAAAAATAAAATATACACAATGAACAAATTTATGTTTACGTACCCCAAACTAATGATATTCAATGAAATATTCAATCTATGTGATCTATATTTAAAGGAAATGTGTGAAAAATAAGCCTAATTAATATTATCCTATCAAAAGCAATCAAACGTTTTTCTGTACGCAGATCTAGGCTTCATGAAACGTTGAAATAAGCGCTTTGCGCAAAGTGAATATCTCCGTGAATTTCTGTAACATAGCATTTAATTTCAGTGTGTAAGGAATCAAATCGGTTTGTTGTGGCTTCGAAGTATCGTTTGGAAGAATCTGTGAAATGGCGATTTATCGGCTGTTTAGAAGCAGGGCAGCCAATCGCAGAAGTAGCCGGATGTATAAATATTTCAAGAGAGAAAGTCTCTACGATATAAAACAATTCTAAAACCAGAGAACTGTTTAAGAAGGCCTATGACCCCAATTGACTCTATACTATATATCATTTACTTATAGGTATACAATATAAATATCAAAATTGTGAAAAGTAATGTAAAAAATCATTTTATTTTCATTTCAAGCATATTCTTTGAATATACTTTCATTTGTGGAATAAGTAATAAATTTATCCAATACGAAGTGCAAACATATGTTTATTTAATCCATTGGCCTATAGATTTAGATTTATGAGATTAAAGTGCTGATTCACACATGTTTGGACATTGGAATTGTCTTCTTTAAATTAAACAGATGTTAGGTAAATTTATGAATGGGAACAAGATACAAAAAATGATCAAATTCAGGAAAAATTCAAATTAAAAGTAAAATGGTTTATTTAATTCAAATGATTTTTGTTATATTAAATCAGACATTAGTTTAAATTATTGCGTGTCTAGTTTAAACATATTCAAGAAGGGAATATAATTTACACCATGTAAGTAGGGTGAAGATAGAAAGCCAGAGAGTAATTGGACTTACAATCGGTAGTAGTGCCTATACGAAGATTGAAAAAATCCAAACAAAACAAAATAAATTATTTTCTTGAATCACGAAATGAATCTTGAATCTCCTTGAAATACATATATATAAAAAAAAAGAAGCAGTCCCTGGGATTTCCAGGATTTTATTGATTTCTTCTTTCTTTTTAAGATTATAGGTTTCGTGCTTCTCTGTACATTTACTGTAATATTTTGCGAAAAATAAAGGTCAAAGTATGTATTCGATATTTGCTATTGCTTTTAAAAAAGCATTCCATTATTATTTTTCTTCTAATCATAAAAATTTAATTTCAATGCTATAAATAAAGTAGTAGTATTAATATCATTCTTAAAAGATTTCTCTTGGGTACCCGGCCAATAATTATCTTTGATAATAAATATTGAAATATTAGTCATTACTGTTTTCTTGATAAAGAGAAAACTTCCTATAAATTGCACTATACGTATTATTCATTTCAAATGACAGAAAAAATGTGCGGTATTTATAGACGCTCGCGCATAGTGTGAGGAATTGCTTCAATGGAGTAAATTAGTTAGCATTATTGTTTTATTTAAATAATATATTTTGCTGTTTTAATGCACACACACACTCATATATATTATATATATATATATTTGTTTTGTATATATATATATATATATATATCTGTTTTGTTTTCTAAGTTCGTAAACGTATAAAAAATGTTATGTTTCACAAAATGCAAACTCTTTTACATCATTTTAAAGATAATTTAATACTGATTTCAATACAAAAAAAAAATTAAAATATTTACAATTCGAAAAAGTTAAACGTCAATAATTATCGGGATACATTAGATATTGAAGATTGCAGTGAGTTATCAGCACTTTGTAGGGTAGCCTTAATTTTTTTATTACAGCTTCACATCGATATTTCATTGAGCTAACCAGAGTTTGAAGCTCAGAAAAATAACACTGATTGACCTGAAAAGTTAGAAATTACAATCCAATTCATCACTATATTTGTTTTTCAGATTAAAGTTATTATAACTTTTATTCTGTTTCACATATTTAAATTTAATTTTGTGCATTGAAATCAGTATTAAATTATATTTAAAATGATATACTAGTTTGCATTTTGTAAAACGTACTACTTCCTATAAGCATACAAAGTTAGAAAACCTAAACATTTCCAAAAGTGTTCACAATTTTGGCCGCCACTGTATATATTTGATCATAGACATACAAAAAA
Organism: Cheiracanthium punctorium; assembly: GCA_038373885.1. Classification (NCBI taxonomy): domain Eukaryota; kingdom Metazoa; phylum Arthropoda; class Arachnida; order Araneae; family Cheiracanthiidae; genus Cheiracanthium; species Cheiracanthium punctorium. Next base: position 38,751 of record JAWZYV010012422.1, read on the forward strand.
GTTTGCGTAAGGTGCAGATTATACAGTATCGATTAAAATTTTTATCCGGAGATTAAGTCTAAAAAAATTCAATTGTAGTGAAATGTGCCCACATATATTAATTAGGTAGGGTACAAAACTTCAGCCTTCCATCTTAAAAGGCTCAGATATGAAAATAACTATATATTGACTTCAACCACTTTTCAATGGCTCTCAAAGGTGAAAAAAATCACATCGAAAGTTCGCATTTCAGGAGCTGCACACACACACACACACACAAAAAAAAAATAATGATTGCATAAATATATACTTTCGATATTATTAGTATTGTTTAGCAACTTTGTTTAAACATACCTCTAAGCCGCTTCATAATGAAAGGCTGAAATTTGTATATCACCTAATTAGTGTATGAAGAATATTTTACTAACTGGGAATTTTTTTGTACGGGGACTGTAAAAATTTTAAATTTTATATCTATTTAATCTCCTGAAAACTTTAATACCATAAAGTTCTGTACCCTTTTTTAGGTAATTTTGTAATTTATTGTATGTGTCTGCGATCAATATTTAAAGAATAAACGTTTGTGTGTAGGTAAAAATACGCAAGAGTTATCTGTTTAGAGGCTGTGCCATAGGGCGGACAACTTGAATGGGTTCTAATGCGTATTCACGTTCCATCTGGAGGAAACTTTGAGGAATAAAATATACATACAGTGGAACCCCGATCTATCGTTCCTGCATTCATCGTTTTCCCGTATTAACCGTTTTATTTCTATGGTCCCTGCACAACCTGTATTCAAATAACGTTAACAAAACCCGCATGTATCGTTCTTCAAAAATTCGCTTTCCCGCGTTCATCGTTGTAAAATGTTTCTTCTGACAGAAACGAAATTGAAGATGAAGTGGATCAATATGGCTTACAAATCTAGTTACTTCCTGGTATGATATCTTGGGTTGATGATGGTATAGGTGAAGAATTATTACATCTAGCAGGGATGAGTATGGTGTGAAATGTAGTGATTCTATTTCCATTGATTTAGAAGTAGCAACGTACGATATTCTAAGAATGGAAGAAATGGGACGCAAGAAATGAAAATAATCGCGAAGAGGCTGAGAATAATATTTATGCCAATGAGCCTGAGCCAACACTAGTGCCTAGTTTATCCTACGCAATAACGGTATTTGAAATTGTATCATTTTTATATACAAAGATGAATACACATAAAAATACAAAAAAAAAATTGTAAATCTTGAAAATTTTGTTTAATTAAAGGATTAATGGAAAACCCAGTGTAAAATGACTGATTTTTAAAAAATAAGTATCACTTAATTTCTACACAACTTCAATTTGTTTCTTTTACAGTTTGGTAACAAATTTAGTATTTTTGGTATACTGTATACATTGTGTGTATTCATAAATACTGTTTTCTTCCTATTTTGACTTTAACCCGCATTCGTCGTTTTCCCGCATGCATCGTTTTTTACTACGCACCCCTTGAAAAACGATAGATCGAGGTTCTACTGCATGTAACAAACCATTGAATGCTGCTTTGAAAATTACTTATTGATGTCGATAATCGAAACTTCATTTCATTGAAACCTACAACAGTTAAACCGTAAAAAGTAATTCTCGTGATTATGTAAATATATCTATGGATAGATACTTTTATAGATAGTGCTAATTAAAATGTAAGTTGAATATGCTGAGGACGAAAACAAGAGAATGCAGAATGGATCATTTAAACGCAGAGGTAAAATGTGATCGTCGTCCTTTCAAGGTTAAAGCTCAGATATATTCTGATTGAATGCGACACGATGTTATTCATTCCGTCAAGGAAACTTTCAACATTGCTGTGAAATTTTATGCTTAAATTATTTTTGCGTGTGTGTGTGTATATATATACACAGGGTGCCCAGTGCTAACGGTGCCCAATTTCTATTTCCTAAACCGTTAGTCAGAGACACATAGTTCCTATTGCAAAAATGCTTTAAATTATATAATCTATTATATCAGAAACAATTGAAGTAAAAAAATCAATTACTATAAAAATTACGAAAATTAAATATTTATACGGTCCCCCACTCCTACCAGTTATATTTAGAAAATCTTTCTTTGTACAATTCTATTCACAATAAAGAAAAATTTCGTCCTTTTATGGCCAAAATTCACAGAGTTACAGCTGCTTAAAATTAAAGCACTTTTGGAGCAGCGAAATAGGGGTTGTATGCAAAATGAATTTGAGAAAAATTAATGTACATGGTTTTGAGCCTTGTGATATTTATTAACAATTTCGTTAACTATTTTATGAATGCAGATTCCAATAAAGAAGATTAACGTTTAACTATGTGTATCCAATAAATTAACATAAAAGTATAGCTTATACTGAAAATAGAATTTTTTAAAGAGTTTTTTAAATGAACTGGTGTTAAATAACTTAAAATAAAAACTAAATTAAATAAAACACTTCAACAAACATTAAGTTAGAAAATGAAACATTTAAAAATACAAATGGATGCATTTTAGAAACTTAAAATCATATTACAAATTCTGTTAGCGTAATATTTGCTCAAAAGTAGCTTACTCGGTGTTACACATCTGCATGCTACACATAAAAGATTTAGTAAGTCTGACCCCGAATAGATTTTTATAGAACCTGACTATAACCTTCTGCTTAAGAATTAGTATTCTAAAATTAGTTTTGCTTCTGTGCCAGAAAATGAAATTAAAACCTATAATTTAAAATTTCAGTATTTATATGGTCCCTTAACGGTTTACCGTAACGGGAAATTTTTGAACACGGAAAAGTGACTTAAGTCAAAATATTTGCTGCTTTATAACTCGGTAAATTTTGGTCGTAGAAGGACGATTTTTTTTTTTTTAATTGTGCATCAAATTCTATAAAGAAAAATTTAAATTTTTAAATATAACTGATAGGACCGTATAAAAATTTAAATTCCGTAATTTTTATAGGAGTTGATTTATTGACTTCATTTATTTCTGATATAATAGATTATACAATTTAAAGCATTTTTGCAATTGGAACTGTGTGTCTCTGACTAACAGTTTAGGAAATAACCATTGGGTACCGTTAGCACTGGACACCCTGTATATATATATATATATATATATATATATATACATACATTCGAACCTCGATTCAGCATACTTTGATTTAACAAATTTTCCGATTTAACGAATATTTTTTTTTTTTTTGTCCCGACAAAAAGGGTGCTAAAATGCTCTGATTTAACGAATTTTTAGCTTTGATTTAACGAACAACAATCGCTGAAATAAAATTCGCACATAAAACTAAAACTTTGAATTTTTCGCACACAAAATTTTGAATCTTTCACACCCTAATCCAAGTGTGTAATACAATAATTTTTTTCTCATTTCTCCAAACGAAGCAAGTGCCTACGAAGACAGCGATACAGAAACAGTCATTTACAATTACGCCGTGGATAACCATGATCCAATGGCTGGATGTGAAGATGTTCCTAGTAATGGAAATTTTACAGAATATGTGTCTTGCGATGTACAGCTAAGTACCTGCGATAGTGAACAGAAAGAGAATGAAGATTCTGAAAGCAGCGAAGATGACGAAGAAACGTAAATTGAATTTTAAAAAGTGACATTCCAAGAAGCAGTTTGCAGCTTGAACGCTTTAATTTTTTTTTTTTGTCTCACGAGGTTGATGATGTTGTTCTTATGAAGTTAGAAAATATAGACAAAGAACTTTGGAAAGTCAAAACAAAGCACTATCAAAGATTTCTTTCTAAAGTGCCAACTAAGTTTTAAGAGCAAGTAACATTAAAGAATTTAGATTAGTTTAAAGTTGATCGCCTAACGTATAAGTTATAATTTTTAAGCTCGTAGTAAACAATAATCATTCTTTTTTTCACATCTATATCTAAGGGTATTTTGCATTGATATTTTTATACCATACTCTTCACAAAAATTGATATTCGATTTAACGGATTTGTGGGTCCCAATCAATTCGTTAAATCGAGGTTCGACTGTATATATATATATATAATGTTTTTAAATCTGTTTACTTTTTTAATGTCTTCCCCGGAGAGTTATAAAGTAATAGTTAGAGTTATAAAGAGCTGCCTTTATTTTATTTAGGAAAAAGATTTTAATTATATAGTAAAATTTCGAATAGTATTTAAAGAACACTTCTTTTATATAAAAAAAATGAATATAAAAAATAGTGGTGTGGACTATGACAACATAGACGCTGTTGCAGAGTGGGGGTGGGGGGGGGAGAAGAGGGATCAACTCAACTCTATCTCTAAATCTTTCAATTTAAAACAATTGTCTTGAAATTTGAGAGAAGTTTCCATTTTGTATTCTATATGTGTGAATTTTTAAATATATATATATATATATTTAAAGGTTCACACCGGACTCAAATATATGTAAAGGTCAAATATATATATATATGAGTTACGATACGCTTTATGTGTGCCAAAGTAATCTATTTAATGTGTTCAAAGAAGTACTTTCCTATTTCTGTCTGAACAACGATTTCATTGATGTAGGTTTTCAAAGCTAATTCAAATGAATAAAACAAATTTTTACGCATTCTCAGCCGCACAAGTGTACTCACTGAGAAACCGTTGTTCTAAGTTCAGGCCGCACCTTAAAAATATTTTAGGGCAGTAAAAGAGGTTTTAACTAGTGTTGTACAGTAAAAGTATAAGGTATCGGCCTCTATAACTCGGAACCTCTTTATCGCAAATTTTTTTCCTTTCCCATGGAATTTGAGATAGATAAGTTCGGCTTTATACAGCTTTTAAAACAATTATCTCAAGTCTCGCCAGATTTGAGGACAAAAATATTATGTTGGAAAGTGTTTTATAATCAATGCGTTTGCATGATTTATCTTTCTTGTTTTATTTATTACTATACTTACATGCCTAAATACACATAGATATGTGTGTGAGTATTTTTTTTCCCATTTCAGTTGAAAAAAAATGGCATTATTTTAGAATCTATTTTTTTTTACATGCATAGATCTTTTATAAACTCATAAACTTCCCCTCCCTCTTCCTTTTTTTTTTTGCATGTGTATTTAGATATTAATTTAACTTTATTCGATAACGGATTTATTTTAAGGTACATTGAATAAAAGAGCACTTAATTGTTATGAAATTGTGAATGAAAATTAATCTAATGTAACTGGCAGAAAGTAGACTATTAAAATTTCAATATAAATTTCTTAGTTATAATAAAACGGGTGTCCCAAAAACACTGACCTAGTCTTTTTCTTAGACATTGATCAAAAATGTACAATAATTACAAAGTTACTTAAAAAAGGTATAGAATTTTATGGTATTGATTAAAATTTTTAGGAAATTAAATCTAAATAAATACAAAATTAAAATTTTTATATTATCTGCTATACAAAATAAAATAAAATAAATCCTTAATTAGTAAAATGTGCCTCCCATGTGTTAATTAGGTGATGGACAAAATGTCGGCCTTTTATCATAAAAAACTCAGAGATAAGTATAAACAAAGTTGATAAGGAGCTGTAAAATACCAATAATAGCAAAAGTATCATTTATTTACGCAATCATTGTTTACTTTCTAATTTGTGTGCGACTCTTGAAATGTGATCATTGACATGATTTTTTTCCCTACAAGAGCCATTTAAAAGTGGTTTAAGTCAGCATGTAATATTTATTTTGTAGTCAGCATATAAAAATTTTTTGTACAGAGGGGCTGTATAAAAAATTTTAATTTTGTCTTTCTTTAGATTTAATCTAGAGAAAATTTTCATCAATACCATAAAATTCCGTACCTTTTTTACATGACTTCCTTATTTATTGTGTATGTCTATGATCAGTATTTAAGGATTAAAAGCCTAGGTCAGTGCTTTGGGGACAACCTGCATAGATGCATTTAATTAATCAATTAAAATTTTTTAATGAATTCATAATGATTACAATTTTTCTCCAAATAATTTCAAATATTGATTGTTTGAGTTCAAATATTTTCATTTAAAAAAAAATTCTGAGATTGACATTCTGACTTCCAAAATGACACTTGGCACTTCCCCCCCCCCCCCCCATATAACATTTTTCAACTAAACAAACAAATGAAAAAATAAAAAACTTTTATATTGAAATTTTAAAAGTCTGATCTCTGCAAGTTACAGAAGTACAAGTTTCAGTTGTAATATGAAATTATTTTAAAAATAAACTTAAGTACCTTATTTTGCAAATAGTTTACAGAATAAAGTACTTATGCCACAATCTAAAAAAATTAAATTTCTCTTAATTAAATCGAATTATAAAATGTTTACAAATAAATAAAATAACAGAAAAGATGAGGAATTATTTTAAATCATTGTCTATTCCTTTTCAATATGGTTTTGAATTTCTTGAATCCCAATTTCTTTTAGTTAATTTACCAAATTTCCTTAATTCATAGATTGCTTTTTCTTCTAAATTTTTAACATCACTTTTTACAACAATTAAGTTTGGAGAAATTGATCCAGTTTCATTCTAAAATAGATATTGGGCGCAGTTACTAAAACTCTTTGGTCTGTTAATAGATGTATACATTAATAGGAGGATGCTCTGGTTGAAGAGTAAATCTGTACTGTAAAAGAAAACAAAATAAACATGAAATTGCTAGCAGAAGCATTTTTGGACATTAAAGTTTCCTAAAAGAAAAAAATAGAAAGCTGAATTTAACTGAAAATGCCCCAAAATCAAGATCGCAATTTACTAGCACAGTACATACTACAGAGGAGTCGGTACAAAAATAGCTAATTTTGCCTCTAAGAAGAATATAAAAATCCTCTCAAAACCAACTTAAAGGAATAAGAATTGGCAAAGATTGATTGATCAACTGGACAAGAGGATGGGCATTTATAAAATCAGCTTTACTTTCAGTAGTGGCAATATCCAATAGATTTATTTGAGAGTAAAAAAAAAATAAGTAAAAAAGCATATTAATTATATTGAATTTGCCAAACAATCCACAACCCTTACGCATCTCACCTTTATTGAACCAATTACACTAGATTTTAACTAGCATCAGAAAATTAACAGATTTTAAAAAAGTTTTTTTTTTTTTTTCCATGATGCGTTGGAAATAGTAGATACGAATGACTCCACCAACGACATCATGCATGCACGTCTGGAGGAAACTTCTAGCCAAAAGGAAGAATTGGCAGTTGAGAACCTGGTGGTGGGAAACGCCATATCTAAAGTGCTTGTGCTGACATTGTGTTTGGTTATATGTTTTTTATGGATAAAGGTGCTTTCATCAATGTTTATCTATTATTCATAAAAGTTTTACCATTAAAAAGGTGGGAAAAGAAAAAATTTTGCAGTGACTGCACTCGACTTTCCGAATACTTGATTGTAATGTATAGGAATTCTTTTTAGTAGCCTTGTACAAAAACTGTGAGTCCTACACACACCATAATCTATTACAAGTTATGTGACAGTGACCTATAATACAGTTGGAGTTAATTTGAAGTCACCATGCAGACACTAGCACACTTTCTAAGTTTGTGTCTATAGCCCGAGCACAGTAAAAAATCCCGTATGTCCAATAACCACCAAAATCAATATTGACTGTACAAGGGTGGTCTGTAATATCTGTACAAAACTTCAGCTGAATCGAATGCACAGTTTAGGAGCTATTTTGTTCACTCACATATACAACACACATATATATATAATATACACACACACATAAATACATACACATACATACATACACTACCACAAAAATAGCATAATTGAATTCCAAATACCTCAAAATGTATAAATACATCAAAATCTCGTAGTCAAAAATTTTCACAATTACAATATTTTCCTTACATGGTGCATGTTTGGAAAGTAAAAATTACTTATATGCTGGATCACATTAATGTGACCAGGGACTGTAAAAGTAGGTTAGCTTGCAAGCCCTCATATCAGGAAACTAAATAGGAAACGTAATTTGCTTACCTCATGTCATTTCATGAAAAACAATTATGGAGATGTTTCAATATCATGTGCTATCCATTCTTAGCCATAAAGTGCTTTCACGCCTATTGTAAATGATATGCTAAATATATACAAAAATCAAGTGTAACCTATCTTTGAAAGGGCCTTCTCTTTATTTATATTTAGATTTTCTCCCAAAAAATTCTGAATTTAGCAATATTAATAAAAGAAAGAACTTTGTGAAAAATATATCAGTAGTTGTTTGCAAATATGAGAAAAACGGGTGCTAGTTAACCATTCCTGGAAACTTTCTTGAGAATATATGAATGATAATTTTTAAAAAATCCCTTGACTATGACAAAATTTAATTTTATTGTTTTGATTCATTATATTTATAATTTTCACATTTTTTTAAACTAAAAAACATTATGATGTATTTACCATGAGAATGTACAGTTTTCGAATTATTAAAATGGCCTATTTGTAAAATAGCATAGCACCTATCCATGCTGTTATTTCTAATAACAAGTCCGCATAGCTTCAAAACCTTTCCTGACTGGAAATTTTTATTTGCACATTAGTATAATCAGCGTAAAATATTTTTTATAAATCATATACGGTATCTCAAAAAATCATAAACAGTAACATGAATCAGTTTTATTTTCAGGAGAGTCAATATACTGTGATATATATACCTATGAATATGCTTTAAATTAATATGCTTATTTATTACATAACTTTTATTTTTTAGTAATATAATTTTATATGTTTTTAATTATATGATTGTCTTATTCTTTTAATTTAATTTTAGTCTAAGACGAGGTCCAGGGCCTAATATTCAAGATAATAATGGCTATACTCCACTACATCATGCAAGTTTAAATGGTCACAAGTAAGTATTTTTTTCCATTTTTCTTGTAATATTTTTTATTTTTTATTTTAAAAGGTCTTAAACTAAGGGTGAATATTTTATCTTGTCTTTATTAACTATGGTCTCTTCACCATGGCTAATAAGACTGGGTTATAAATCGGTATTTTGCCAAATTCTGGTTTCATTAATATCGTAATGTTGGTTTACATATTTCATTTCAACGATATATCACTGTTAGCAATCGCAACCACAAATATTCACAAGCAAGGAATAAACATTTATTTGATGTAACAACCTTTTCTGATATGCATTTTCCCTTGAAACAATACGGCAACTACTCCCAAGAAGTTGCCAGGTTTCTCTTGCACAACAACCCTCAAGTTTAATGTTGGCGATCTGGACTTTCACCTATGATGGCTTTCCATTTAGGAGCAGACTGCAGTACAAGCATCTCAATACATAAAATCACTTTTGTTCTGCCCTTATAGAGCATGTGTGCTGAGTTAATTTGACTTAGGAAAAAATTAGCTTCAGATTCTTTGCCATGTTATTTCACAATTCATTATGATTTTTTACAAAATGTGGCATTTGTGATCTTTTGGCTGATAATAACTGTGGTGTATGTTTTTTCAGGCATATGAATTAATAATATTAATTTGTTTTGGAAAGCATGTTAGCCACTACCATTTTACTTTTTTAAAATGGCTGTAGAGATATATAGACATATTTAAAATAATAAATTCATTTATTATTTATATAAAAATCCACAGCATTCAGAAAATTAAATTGAAGGCAATTAGGATGTACTTATTTTAAATTAAAATGTAAGGAACATTAATATTTCACTTATTTAGATAATTTAATAAATCATTTTAGTGCTTGTGTGTTGTATTTATCATTTAATATTAATCTTATTTGATATGTCAAACACTTTTCGTACTTTACAGTACTAAGTGGGTTATTTCCAGCACTCTAGAATCCAGATAGATTTTGCATTCACTCACACAAAGAGTTCAAAATACAATGTAAAAGGAATTCTTCCTATTTTGCATTTGCAGAATCTTTCCAATTCCAGAGTACTAGATAGGAAACATGCCTTTTCCTATAAATAAATTCACATGTATGTAATCTGTTGTACCAGATATAATAAAAATACATAGTCAGGTCACATTATTATGACCACCTTTCTAACAGTGACGTAGCTGGGGGTGAGAACCCCCCCCCACACACACACTAAGTTTTTCAAGAAGTGCCTTATTCTTTCAAAAAGTGCAATGAGAACTGGGCCCATGAAGTAGGAACGGCTCTATATCTTTCATCTTCTAATTTGCTCTAAGAATTTTTGAGATATTTTATGTGTAACTTCCTTTTACTATTGTAAATATAAAATAGAATAGAAGTTGTTTTTGTGCAGTGGAAATATCTGATGATGAAGACAGATTCTTAACAATAGATTAGGGTACTCTGTGGCAACAAATGATTTTGAGGCCTCATCTTCACCATTTTTCCAAGCTTAACCACTGTTAATGAAATTATGGTCCACTTTTCTCGCATGTATGGCATCTCCTAAGTTCGGGGCCCAGGTGCACTGCTGAGGGTGTCCAGCAGTAATTATAGCCCTGGATAAGGGGCCTCAATGTACCTGAAAAGGGCTTTTTTGAAGCTTACTATTTCTGGACCTCAAGATTTTTCGTTACGGCATCGCCTAGTCCCCCCCCCCCCAACATTTTTTTTTCTGCTTACGCCACTGCTATCTAATAGAATATCTTCTTGCAACAAAAACAGCAGTTAAGTGGTAAAGCATGAACTCAATGTGCGTTTGGAAGGGGCGGTAGGCATTTGTGACCATGAGAGCAGCAGAGCATTACTTAGACTAAAATATGGCATGAGTTACATTAGTGAATAATTTTTACTTGGATGCTAAAATATTTTTAAGCTGCAATTTTTTGTTCTTTTTTTGCTTTCAATAGTTTTTTAATTTTCTAGAGATATTGTTGCTCTTCTGTTAAGCCATGATGCATCTGCAAATTGTGTTGATCATAAAGGCTGTACCCCTCTTCATTTGGCTGCTTGGTCTGGACATACAGATATTGTAAAAGTACTTTTAACTCATGGACCTTCATTTCCCAGTGTTAATCAAATGGTACTTGTATCAAAATTTCCTTTTTAAATATCTGATTTTTTTGTTTGTTTTCATTAACATTTTCTTTATAACTAGATGTTTTTTTCAGAATTTTGATCATGAAAGTGCTCTTCATTCAGCTGCACAATATGGTCATACAGAAATTGTGAAGCTTTTGTTAGAAGTAAGTTTATAAATTTATGATAATACAGTTAACAATTATTTTTTCAATGTGTGGAAAATACATAAATGCATATTTATATATATGTATGTCTACATCAAAACATCCAAACCCGAAGAAGTCAGTTTCTACTTCCTTGCATGTGTATAGTGGCCTCAAGCCCCTCCCCCCTCCCATCCTGGTGTCACTATAATGAACTTTTTTATATAGTATACTTTGTATTACTTTAGCACTACAGTATTTGAAATCATGAAATAAGCCCTTCCCTATATATGAGTACCCATGCGCCCAGCCCTTCTTTCACTATTCCAACATCTTTTCATTACCATATATAAGAGAAAACAGTGAATTTGTAGCTCATTTTATCCCTTGAGGGGGTTCAATAAGCATAATATACTGCAGACTTATCTTTTTACTGTACGCACAATCTTGGACCTCTACCTCTGTTTCATGTTCTTTTACCAACACATTAGGGATTGGGGAACTGTGAAGTTTGAGTTTTGCTGTTGTGAAAGCACAAAGAAAAAGCACTTTTTTTTCAAATTGGTCTTAAATACTGCATCTTTTGTCTATAAAGGTGAATCCATAGGAAGGTCTCAGGTAGGACACACACCTTCTAACAGAAATGTATTTATACTAGATAAAGTAGCCTTTCTAACTATGATGACACATTTCATGGAAGTCTGAATTACTGTTCAAGCTTTGTCCAGTGCCGGATTAACAATATAGCAGATGTAGCAAATGCTACGGGCCCCGCGCTTTTCGGGGCCCCCCGCCTTTACCTTGAAAGTTTTCCTCTTTCCCCGTCAAGATCTAGCTTTTTTGACATTTTCCAACAAGGTAGAAAAGTGTTTAAAATTTCGGTTTGTCTGTCTGTCCGTCCTTGATATAACTCGCGTCAATAGGCATTGATTTCTACGAAATTTATATATGTTATTCTTATCTGCAGTACCATGTACCCTATTGTAAAGGATCTATGTAGCATTTATAGATTTTTTTCTACAGGAGCATTCAAAATAGTCCCAATACATTGCGCTCTATAGGAAGTTATTCTTTAAAGCGTATCATCCTACTAACTACAAATGGTGATCAAATGAAAAGGTACGAAACGAGACGGTGGGTACAAATGTAGACTTTATTCAAAATATACATCATAGGCCTGAGCACAACAATCCCACTGACGAACAAGCCGCAGGATTCCTTGTTCCCAGAATTACTGTGGCCGTGACGAGACCCAGTCCGTCACAGCGTCCTTGAGTACGTCGTCCGAGTTGAAGCGCTTCCCTTTCAGGTGGTTTCTTCAGTGGAACCAACACATGGAAATCGCAGGGCGACATGTCCGGACTGTAGGGCGGATGGTCCAACGACTCGCACTTGAACTTGGCCAGTTCCTTGGCGAAAACGGACATTCCATTTTCTCATCGACTTGTGGGACACACAGCCTTCCCAGTATACGATCATCATCGTGCGATGAATAGTGGCCGGTTTAACACCTTCCGCTGTCAGAAATCGGATAACACTTTACTGCCCCTAAATCGTCGAATTTTGCAATGTGAACGCCATCCTGTCCTCACACGCACTGCCGCGTCAATTGGACGTAGGAGGGTGCTGTGCTTTTTACAAGAGCTTCTGCTCTCTCCTGCGGGCCCCCGCATGTTCCTATCCACACAAAAGGCTCTAGTCGCATTCCTAGATGTCTCGCTACGTGCTCTCATAGCTGCATGGACAAATATGATAACGGTTAGGTTGTTGCGACGTTTCGTACCTTTTCATTTGATCACCCCTTGTAGTTGGCTGAACCCTGACTTCAAGATAAAACTTTTTCCTCTATGACTGCAAAAAGATTACAAAGTCAAGGACAAAAAGCCTAACAGCTTCTACATCGTTTGTACGATCCGCTTGAAATTTTTCACAACCTTGTAAAAAAATATAGAAAACAATCTGTCAATTTTAAAAATCTGAAAATCCCCCCATTCCCTCATTTTTTAGCGATTTTTCGCTATTTTCAGCACCATTTCGTTTCCGAGAGTCAAAAAAAGTGAATCATTTGCGTGACAAAATGACCTATTTTAGATGAAAATGACGTCATACAATTAGGGGGGGGGGATTCCAATACGCTTAAAATAATTTCTCCTGATTACACAGTTTATTATTATTTTTTTCCCCACAAATAAATCGTCTGCTGGATATTCGAATGTTTATGTATAACAAAACGAAAGCTTTCAACTGCGAAAAGATTCCGCGCGTTTCCAGATCAGCATGAAATTCAATTTGGGTCTGAAATAAAAATTGAATATGAACTTATTTATTTTAGGTGGATGAAAATTAAATATATTGAATGAAAGACAAATTTCCTTAAAATGTTTTTTCTCGCGCCCGTTGTAATTGCCTTCACAAAAGGCTTTGACTTCTAGTTTTAGAGATATTCTGCTCTTTGAAATGAAACAAAAGTGGATGTTATTAAGGATTACAAAATGAAGCTTTGCATCGAAAATAGTGTCTGTATAGTTAAAAGTTATTCTATACGGGAGCACTCAAAATAATTTTAAATACTGTCAATGGCAGTTTAGAGACAAGCATCTATTTTAAGCATATAATACTATCCTACAATATGATTAGCTAATAATCCGATGACGATCGTGTGCCTCCTTCAAAATTTGAGCCAAAAGCCGGCAATGTTGGCGACTTTTGCGATAAATTGCCAAATAGGGTGCAAAAAAATGCTTTGAAAAATGAACCGAACTTGGCAATATTTTTATTATTTTACGATAAATCGAAAAAGGTATTTACGTATTATCCCGGCGGTCATTAACGCCAAACTATTTTTTCCTCAGATTTCCTGGTAAACTGTTGGCAATCGTATTCCGAACCAGCAATAATTTCATGTGTCCGGCATTTATCTTGGCGAAAAAGTTGCTCCTCTTGGCGGATCGCCTGGATAATATGTAGTACCTCGAAAAATGTCTAATGTGATTATATTAATCTATGTCGACTTCTTTGGGAATTTTGAAAATTCGTTACTCGCACTTTAATTAACTGATTTATTGTATTGTGTTTTGTTAAGGGCTATCTGCCTAGGAATAGGAGGGGGTCTCCGACCGACAAAAATTTGTTAATGCATTAGTACCCAAAACGGGTTAACGTCCTTATGATTTCGGTTATTTGTCTGTTCTGATGTCCACCCATCCAGTGTTCTAACTGCTGTGGATATACATCGATTTGTGCGAAATTTATGTTTTTTCTATGTACAGTACCATGTACCATATTGAAAATGGTGTATGTATCATTTATAGTTCTTTTACAGGAGAAAAAAATCCAATGTATAGCACAATCTAAAAAACAGAACTAAAAGGGGGGTTCGGGGGGGGGGTCTCCCCCTATATCTGTTGATACAGGAATGATTGAATCAACAGTCATTCTTAAAAACATATTTTAGAGATATTCGATTTTGAAAGAAAACAAAGTTGGCATATATATTACTAAGGCTCTCAAAATGATGCTCTCCATTGAGAATAACGTCCGTATTATTAATAGTTCTACAGGAGCACTCAAAAGAATTCCCATACATTGCAGTCTGTGGCATTTGAGAGACACTAATACATTTCTAGCACAAGACAATGAGTATAAAATTTTTATATTCTTCAGTTAAACACTAAAAAAAAAATTAAAGGTCTTTTACATGGTCTCATAAAATTGCATTTATAGTGATAATACAACATTTTTTTTTATCTACGAAATCTCGCCAGTTTTAACTAAAATACATAGCAGGTTTGGCGCAAAAATATTTTGTATTGTAAAGTGTTTTATAACCTATGAGCTAGGCATGATTTATCTTTATTGATTTTTTTAAGGCAACAGATGAATCTTGTAATTCTATTTTTCTTTCTTTCTTTCTTTTTTTTTTTTTTTTGATAAGACAATTTCTGAAGCTCTATATAGTGGAACTGTAAATCAGTTGTAGCCAACTCATTGAAAGAATATATGCATAACTCGGCTCTTCGATCCTCGTCAATGGGAGACCCCCCTAATTTTTTTTAGTTTCATGATTGCCATATTAAAACGATATTAATGGACTATGTCATTTTATCTCTCATCTATCGTGTATTTTACCTGGTAACCCCATGTTGAAATTTTTAGGATTGTAACCTATTTATAGAAAAATGCATGTGATGCACATTCTACAGGTTAGTAAATATTGTAACAATAGAATAAAGCTGATGTGAACTAAAATATATGTAAAATATACAAGTGATGTATATTCTACAGCTTACGAAATATTGTAACAATAGATTAAAGCTGTTGTGAACTAATAGTATTTAAATAAACGGATGAAATTTTTAAACAATCATTTTATCAAATAAATGCAACCTTACGGAGCTTATAGAAATCGGTGGTTTACGTAACACATACTAACATTTTCAGCGGACATTAATTCTTACTTTTATGTCGCGTTTTCGTAACACATTTTCGTGTCTCATTTTTATGTCACATTTTTAAAAGGTGGTGAAAGATAAAATGACATAGTCATTAATATATTTAATGTGGCTGTTGCATGCCTGCATTATTTAGTCAACTCATTACCTAGGCAAAACTGAATGAGTATTCTAAAGTCAGCAATAAGGACACACACAAGAGTATATTCAACAATACTGTGGATCAAAAACACGGTTCTCAGAAAAAAAAATTCAGGGAGCATCCAAAAGGGGGGGGAGTAAAAGAAAGACAGAAAGAAAGGCTGTATCATTATCTTTTCGTTGACTAAAAGCGAAACTCGGACAAATGGAGGAGAGGGTATCGAGATCCTTGCACCACCCACCTATGGCCTTTAGAAAATGGATTCCTTACCAATAATGTTACATTTTTGTCTTTATTTGAAGAATGAATCCAGAAATAAACAAAATATAGAAAGAAAACTAAGTGCCAAAGCAAAAAAACAGGCTCAGGGTCTGATCAAGGGCGGATTAAACGGAGGGGCCGGGGGAGGCGACCGCCCCTCTCGAGAAAAATGAAATTAATGTAAACAATCCCAACTTACTTCCATAAAATTTATATATATATATGTATGTGAATCTTCCATCCAAGCCTCCACCCACAAAATTTTATTAATCCGTCAGTGGGCCGGATTATTCATTAGGCTGTAGTCTATCTGTCCCGATCATTTCAGGGACTTTTCAGTAACAAGTCGAATGAATTTTTCAATGAAGTTGTAATCAAACTTTTCAAAATGACTCAATAGAACGGAAATATTTGTGGCTATTTCTGAAGATGTTCTCTGGAACGCGAGTTGACCTTCTGCATTTCCCCGAGAGCTGAGATCCATAGGATTAAGATTGTAGGAAGAACGCACCCCATAATCAATAATAATCCCCCACGAAACAATAATTTTTATTTAAATATTGGACATAAAGTTATTTTGTTTTGCAGTAAATATGAGGATGGTATTTTAAACGGATGTTAGGCAGCCCCAAAGTTCTTTTGTTTTACAGTAAAGGTGGGTGGCTTTGGCGAAATTCGAAGGTGTATTAGTGTGTAAACCATCTTAGAAGGCTTTTGGTAGTTGGCTTGCTTTGTTTTTACTTAATTATTTATTTTACATTTTACAATATTTAAACAAAGGCGAATTATTTTTTGAAACAATAATAATATATAGAATGTAAGTCATTTTTTTTAATAGTTGGAGAATCCACTATTACGATAAATTATCTTATTAATCTCGGAAATTAACCACGTTAAATATAAAGAATTGATTTTTGGCCGGTCGAAACCACAGGTCAAGAGCGCGAATGCCAGTACGTTCGCTCAAATAAAATAATTAGAACAGAGAGGATCTTCGCACGGTCGGGGTATCCGAGAAGCCATAACCCCACGCAAACTGAAAACAAAAAGAATTTTCGGATACTCTTGATCCACAAAGAAAATCACAAATTGTCACATTTAAGATTATTATGTCTTGCAAAAACATTTGAACGTAATACGATAATGAATGTGTTATCCGAATTTTTTATTATTTATTATATAGATTATTCTATTTAGAAAAGATACAATCCTCTTATAAAGATTTTTTTGAGCAAAATATTTTATATCATTTTAACGAGGATAAGTTGAAAAGTAATATATATATGCTTGTAGAACACTAACGAAATGACCTTTAGAAGTGTTCCAAGCTGTATGTGGAAGTAACAGTCCCCCAGTACAAGCATGTACAGTTTAAATGCCTTCCGTGTATGCAGTATAATTTGAATGGTGGAGGTATTATTGTGTTAGATCTATCTATCCCCAGTCGATTTCTTATGAATTAACCCATTAAATAAATTAATAGAAGTTAAAAATATGCAACCTATTATTAGTAAAGACCGTCCAGATAATGAAATAATTTTACAAGCATGTATTTTTATAGGGGAAAAAATAGTGTTTAAAGGCACAGTTTAAAATATATATTGATTTCGAAGGTTCTAAAAATTTTACAGAAACAATTATTATTTTATGTGTGTAAACTTGTCTAGTTATATGTTTGCATATGGGAAAGGTGGGAAGTGTTAGAAATTCCAAATATATATCCATGAACATTAACATTCATTAAAAAAAAACCTGAGTTGTACGAATAAATAACTTTAAGCATTGCCAGTATCACTATCTATTAGCCCCCCCCCCTCCACACACACACACTTTATTTTGACGGGCATTTTTTCCGCACACTAATTTACTTGGAGAAATTGATTTGTCCAGTGTTAACTCAAATTTGTTCATTTTGAATCAAGAAAATTCGTAAAAGTTCTGTTTTATTTTATTATCGCACAAAACCTACAGATTAGCTCACCCAAGGTGGAGGAAGGGCTGGGATAAACCTCTCACGAATATAGCACGTGGGACCTTTTAGTTTTGTTTACATCTAATTAGCATTAGTAATACCATTAACCCATTTGTGCTTGGATATTTTTGCGATTTTCTTCGATTTTCACTGATAACAGAAATAATAGATAAATTTCTGATGTCAACTTCTTGAACAAGGGATGATTTCTTTTAAAATCATTATGCATAAAAATCGAAATATCAACATCCTACTTGGTCATGCTAAAATATTTTGTAAAGTTGAGGCTCAATACTCATGAATAAAGGCTAGGAAAAATAAATAACGTTTTCGACTAATAGCGAAAATGCCGTCCCAAAAAAGGGACACTAGGCATAAATGGGTTAATTAGCACTAAACATAAATTGTAATATAATTAGCACTATTTATTTTCTCATTTAATTTAGCTCTACTACTTTAATGTGAGGTGAACTCTTCCCCCTAAATATATATATGTATATATATATATATATATATATATATATAGGAGCGTCACTGAACAGGGGGCCCCTTGGTAACATTTGCTACGGGCCCCGCGCTGTCTTAATCCGGCACTGTTTGTGTCCCTCTCTTCTTGGAAAAATTTCTAGATCCACCCTTGTTTGTCTTGCACAAAAAATCTTATGCTCATAAAATAGAGCCCCTGATTATGCCTTTCATTCAATATTAATATATATTTTTTAAATTGTTAAATTTTATAGTTGTGTTAAATTTACTTTAAAATGTATGGCTTACTGCTATTATTCTGTTGATTTATATGCTGAAACAGATTGAATTAATTTATGTAACATGAAAAGATTTTATAAACATACTGTGTACGTAAAAAATATTTAAAACTAGAATTCTTTTGTAAATGATAATATGTAGCTTTATTTGTCAAAAATGTAACCTGAAATTATCTAGTTATACAATCATGATTAATCATGGACCCCTGGGCCCGGGGACCGAGCCTGAGGGGGTGGGTTGGGGGGGTCCTAGTGAGCCTTATGCTACTTAAATGTTTAATTATTTTATTTTAATACAAAATAGAAAAAAAAAAAGAAATTTTTTATGAGAGATTCTACAGCTAATTATGGCTTAAAACTAAAAAAATATATTTATGATAGACAGTTTGTCATAAACCTTCAATAAAATTGGTGGTGGTAGTTTTTGTCATTGCGTATGTTTTGGGAACTTGTTTGCGTATTAGTGCAGATCTTCTGCCCGGAAATCTGTTTTATAAAAAAAATGTCAGTTATCATATTCATCAACTCAGTTCTTCGTTTATACCCTGTATTTTTGGGTTAAATTGCATTCTAAAAAGAGCATGGGTAAGATATAAACATGCAATAATAATGTAGCACACAACTGCAAAATGGGAGATGACCCATCTTTGATCCTGTGTCCTGGGCCTGTAATTGGATGCAAGGGCCATGTGATTAATAATAATAAAAATGCAGCATTACTTTTTATCAAATGGGTATCAAGAATACATTACAATGTTTACCCATTACCGCAAAAATACTTTTTTGGGGTATGCCAAAAGTAAGTGTAATCTGAATTATATAAGAAATTTTATTATTTTTGTTCATATAAATTTTCTGTTTCTTATCATCACTGTTTTATACATGAACAAGGAACAGTTTTACATGAATTTAGCTTTAGCTAATATTAACATTTTATACATAATATTTTTAGGTACATAAGTATCTATATTTTTGCACTATTTTCCTCTAGAGGAGTATTTTTAAAATATATAATATTATTACAGTGTAATAAAAAGGGTAAAATATTTTATAATTTGATGCTATGCTTTTTTAATATTATTATTATTATTATTTATTTATTTATTTATTTTCTAGAATAATTGTTATCCTTCTGTAAGAAATGTAAGGAATGAATCACCTCTTGATTTAGCATCGCAGTATGGTAGAGTGGAAACAGTTGAATGTTTACTAAATTCAAATCCTAATTTGCTATCAGATATTGTTAGATGTCATTCTCCTTTGCATTTAGCTGCTAAAAATGGTCATAAGCATGTTGTAAAACTTTTATTGGATTCTGGATTTGATATAAATTATATGGTATGTGTTCTTTTCTTTTCTTAAATAATAGGTTAACTTTTATTTTTATGAGTGAAACATAGATCAGAGTCTTCTTCTTATTATTTATTTATGATTTTAGTTTCATATAGTACATAGCTGTAAGTTGCAATTACAAACAAAAATTTTTTTAGTTTTAAAGTAAGTTTTGGTTATGTGGGTTTTTTTTTTCTTCTAGCTTTCACTATTTACTACTAACAGCTTTGGTGGATTAGCTGTGATTTTTGTTTCTGCAGTGGCAAGAGAGCTTCTATAAACACAAGATAGTATTTTAGACAGACATTAAAAATAATTTTTAACTGAAACAATCCTTTTTAAACTATTCAGAATTTATTTGAAATTAAAATTGCAAAGACATGTATATTTATAAAAAAAAAAAAAGAAAAGAAAAAGATATAATTCTTTGTAAAAGTTAAAATATACCGTAAAATCCATTAAAAGCACTTTTGGAGGCTTGAGCCACCTCCATTATCTTCATTGTGCACTTGTCTCATTTCTTTTAAAATCATGCTTCGGTCTGTTTGGGTATGTGCAGAGGTGTTAAGTGTGCTATCTATTGTTATTGTTTGTGGAACCTCCATTTTTAAAGCATAATAATGGTTTCTGTAATCTGCTAGTTTTCCTATTTTGTTGAAGTTTATTTTTACCTGTATTTTGGGTTATTCTAGATAGGGCTGTGCATAGTTTATTGTATTTTATGTTGTTTATATGCTCCTGTTTCCTTCCTTTTATTTTCCTTTTTGTGAGTTAGCAGATTATAGAAACCATGATTATGCATTAAAAATGGAGGCTCTGCAAATAACAACAATAGATGGCACAATCAATGACACGATGCATGCCCATATAGACCGAAGCTAGAGCGCAATTTTAAAAGAAGACGAGTGCACAATGAAGAAACTGATGACAGAAATGGCTCAAGCTTCCGATAGTGCTTTTAAAAGATTCTGTGGTATATTTTAACATTTTACTAAGCCATGCATCAATTTGTATTTTTATCAAGTACACAGTGAATATTTTTAGCAATTTTTAAATGTTATATATTATTATTAAAAAATATATGCATTTGTTTCTCTAAATTGCTTCTGATACTTTGTTTATGTTATTGTGTAAAAAATCATTTCCTAAAAAAATCCAATAAAAAGATCTTGTATTTGTTGGTGAAGTCAATTTTTACTCTTCTGCTTGCAACTATCATTATGACATTTTGGTTATTATCTAGCACCATAAATGCATCAAACTTTTAATCCAGTTTTTTTGGCTTATTTCCTTAATAATTTAAAGCAGCCTATCACTTAATACATCTATAAAGTAGAATACAGTAGTAGAATTCTACTAAATAATGTAGAATTTTATTTGCACATTAAATCAAGTGTAATTACATACACACACACATACACTGGGTGTTCCAAACTATTTGACCAGAGAGGTACTTTTTATTGACTTTTGCACTTTACTTCCAAACTGAAAAAAATATTCTAATGACATATAGTTCTTACTTCTGCATTAATTTTGTTAGGGGCTATATGTTAAAAAGTAGAAAAAAAACTTTTTATGATGACCCTGTGTACGAAAAATTCCAAATAGAAAACTTGAATTTACTTGAGATTTTACTGTACATAGACCTCACGTTTATGACTTTAACTCTTGCCATTGAGAAATTATTGGGGTGGCAATAGACTTTAGCAGGCACACTATATATATATATATATATATATATATATATACACAGGGGCGTAGCCAGAAATTTTTCATGGGGGGGGGGGTTACGACTACTACAACTCATATATATGTATACGTGGGTGTGATAATGTAGTGAAGAATATACATTTTGTATGGCAAAAAATTCCTCATGGAGGGGGGGTTATGACCCCCATAACCCCCTCTCTTGGCTACGCCCCTGTATATATATATATATATATATATAATATCACAGCATGTTGAGAAAAACAGTGGAAGAACCCCTTCAAGATTGTTGGAGTGTTTTTCCATAGTCTGGCCCCAGGTGGAGCCCTACTTTGTCCGTGACACATTCCTCGGGCTGCACAGCCAGAACACAAATCAGCAGTTTTCCAGTTTACACCATACTTTTATTATAACAACCTGAGTACATTATTTGGTGACAAAGTTGCGGCCACGCAAAAAGCCCTCTCTCTGGCTGCATCAGCCCTTTTATTAACTTTGTTGAGGTCTCGTCACATGACCTTGCGACCTGCAATGATTGGAGAAACCCATATCTGGTTCGCAAGAAAGTTTTGGTTCAAAAAAGCCAGTCTTACTAAACAGCGAAGACTGATCACAAATTTAGAAACTGCTTGGGGCTGTGTAGTAATTGTGGTTTTCAAAAACAAATTTCCTTTGTTCTTTAGCTATGCAGTTTAAAACATTTTAGAAGTTTAGGATTTCAACAGGCTTTTGATTTATTATGTTATATATATATATCATTTGTCATGTGCTCAATCCCTCAATTGCGGATTTTTAATAAAAATTTTAGGCTCCAAACAACAATAATTTGCCATAAAAGCTCAATATCTTTGCTAAAATATCTCAAGCTTTAAAAAATGGGGCCCAAATATATTGCTAATCTGTACCCATAGGTAGGCTCCTTTCATTAGGTATTTGAAAGGGACTCTGTTAAAGAGCTGCAGTTTGACATTTGGTTTCAGTTTACTCTGTTTTCTTAGCTAGAATGATAATGACATGATTGAATTACTCAACAAACATATCAGTGCTTAAGTTACCAAATTTTATTTCTCATGTAAATCATTACCAGGTATCACCATACCTGTTTCATGTCAAGTAGCTTTTAACATGTCGTACAAACCTGGTAGGAATAGCTCATTTGAGAAATAAAGTGAACTCACCAAAGTTCATCCCAAAATGAGCATTATTGCTTTCCTGACATTTATACTTATTGAGCACTGTTACTGTTATGTCAAACTCATCCTGACAAGACATGAAAACCACAAATTCATTTCAAAATTTCCCAGATTGCTCATTTTAACTGTAAAATTTATAATACTGAATATCTAAATCACAGAATGACAAAGATGTCAGTCAGGATTTACACTTTCTGGCTTAAATTCAACTTTCTACAGTTTCCTACCAAATACAAATTATATAATGTAATTGTATGTTCACAGATTTTTTTAAATCTGAACTTATATGTTTTCCTCTGTCTAATCACTTATTGTAGTTTTATCTTTTTCTTTTAGACAGATATTGGCACAGCTTTGCATGAGGCAGCTATGTATGGAAAATTAGAAGTTGTAAAATTATTGCTAGATTATGGTATTTGAAAACTATCTCTGTTATTTACTTTTACAAACTTTTTGTGTTTTAAAATAAAATTTACTACATAAAATAAGAAATGTTTTTTTTTTATGTCCTATGTAACATGTGTAAAACAGTAATGTTATATTAGGTGTAGCAGATCTATCTATATATATATATATATATGTGTGTGTGTGTGTGTGTGTATATAGGGCCAGCCCCAACAGTTTTGCCGCCCCGGACAAAAATATAAAATGCCGCCCCCCACAGTAAAATTACTATTAAGAGAAATAAATTGTCCACAGATACTATTTTCATGCCTATAAAACTGGAATAGATCTTTAAACATAACACAGCATTATAAGAAAAACCATAGTTATTAAAAACCACACATTAAGCTAAAAACCAAAAGAAAGAGAGGAAAATAAAGAGTTTTTTTCTGACTTTTAACTCTGCAAAATTCCTGACTCTTTCTCTTAAATCAATTTTTCAATTAATTCACATTCGATAGCCAATGTAGTTAAATTATTTAACCTATCTGGAAGAGTTGTGGAACATAAGAAATTTTTAGTTAACTTTAATCTTGAGACTCTTCTCTGCACTTGCCACAATTATCGGCAAACATAGCGAAATTCTCGAATCAATAGCAAGATGTGGTATAAAATCTATAGTTGAAATTAGCTTTAAAAATTCAATTAGGCTTTCCCTTTTGCCTAATAAGGCCGTAACTGACACTATTTCATTTACTAGATCAAGCGCGTTTATATTCCCCGATTCCCCATCGGTCAGTATTAACTCCAATTGTTTACACTATAAACAGTGTTAACACTGTTACACTGTGTTACAATATTTAATTAGCACTTTTTAGGAGTGTCTTTTAACTCATTTATGCCATGCACAAATTTAAAATAATTACATTGGGTACTTATTAAATTAAATCTGCACTCTAAGGTATTAACCGCTTTGTTTACTGTAAAAAAATAAAACTATCTTAAATTTTAATTTAGGATCTTTCACCAGATCATCTCGTGATTCGCAATCAAAATTAATATGTTACGTGGCTGCTTAAACTCAGTGTTAACTAGAATACTATCTCGTCGGTCAGTCCTCCTGCGTAACAGAACATTTAATTTTAAAATCACATCCAATCGAAGATCTTTTCAAAAAATCTTTACAGTTTCTTAAGAGTTCTAGAGCCAGTGGTAAATCATTGTCTTTTGACTGCAATAGCTTTCTTAATGGATTCACGCAATTGAAGATTTTGTACCAAATAATAATAGAGCATAGGGACATGGAACTGTTTGAGAGAGTTAAATAATCCTAGGCTGATTGGAATTAGATTTGTCAATACCTTTATACCTTACCAAGAATGCCAAAAAAATTGAGCAGATTGCATCAGAAATGCAATCTAGAAATATGGGATAATATTTGGCTTGTTGAATTTCATTAACAAACAGTAATTTGAATCCAACTGGAAAGCTTGTGAAAAATCTATGCAAAATGTGTAAATATTTGTTCCCACATCCTATATAAACAACTGAACAAGGGCGTAGCCAGGATTTTCATTAGGGGGGGGGGAAGGCAAGACAAGGAGACCATGGAGTCCAACTGCTCCTCTCCCCGGTTTGTCATAATCAGACCCTATGACTAGCTCATTTTAGGGAGGGCAGCTGCACCCCGCTGGCTACTACACCCATACAACTGAAGCGAATGAAATGAAATTTATAGCAACACCAAAAGTGGCAACTTAATTTAAACTGCAGTTGCTAAAATATTTCTATCATCATCATCAACATTGGCACGACAGATCTTTGTGGACCTTGGCCTTCTTCAGAAGTCTTTACCATTTCACCCTTTTCTCTGCAATGGACCTCCAGTTTCTCACTTTCAGTTTGGCAAAATCCTCATCTAGGCTATCCCTCCATCTTTTCTTAGGTCTTCCTCTAGGTCTTTTACAGAAAGGAGTGGTATTGAAGACCTTAAGAGCAGTTCTCTCAGCACTCATTCTCAGAAGGTGGCCTGCCCATCTCATTCTACTCAGTTTTATGTATTTAATAATGTCATCATCTTTATAGATTTTATAGATTTCTAAGTTATATCTTTTCCTCCAGGTATTATTTTCTAAAACAGCACCAAAAATAGTTCTTAGAACCTTTCTTTCGAAAATTGACAGTGCTTTTTCCTCCATCGTCGTTAAAGTCCATGTTTCTGAGGCATAAGTTAAAACTGATCTTATTAACACCTTGTGCAACAGAATTTTTATTCTTCTCTTTATTAGATGGGATTTTAAAAACGGTCTTAAACCAAAGAAACAGCGATTTGCGGCAATAATCCTTTTTCTGATTTCAGGATTAATATCATTTTGGTTGTTGATCTCAGAACCCACATAGGTGAAATTTTTCACGAATTCAAATTTAAATGGACCAATCTCAAAAAAATTAGGTGGGTTTTCTTTTTTCCCACAGTACATATATTTTGTTTTCTCTACATTTACTCTAAGCCTCAATTTCCCAGCCGCCTTCTCCAATGCCATAAAGGCCTCTCCTAGCTCAGCTGCAGATCTTGAAATTACAGGGACGTGCCAACGTCTTGGAAAGTGGGGGGGGGGGGCGAACGATTTTTTCCGACATCGGGTTGGGTGGGGGGCAGTCATTTCACCATCCCCTCCATCAACAAATGTTTTTAAAATAAAAGGTGTCAACCTTAGTACCAGGAAAATTTTTGTTTGTACTTCAGGGGGTCTATTCTGCCACGTTCGTTTAAGCGAACGTTCGGATGTGTGACGTATTTCGAAACGTATGCTAATGTAAACATTCAGTACGAAGTATCTTTACCTAAAGCGCTACCGTATCTTGCAGAATACCAACATACGTTAGCATGGTTGCGAAAAACTTCATTTTGATGTCACATATCCGAACGTGGCAGAATAGAGCCCCAGATGCTCAATAATCATTTCCAATACAATAATCATTTTCTTCAGGGACAGGGCAGCTATTTTGCCCCCCCCCCCCCCCCCCCCCGCCAATTTTTTATAAATAATCGGCTTCACTCTTTTTTAACCTCGTCTGTACACCCTCTCAAAAAAGTATTCGAATGTAAGCCAAATTTCTTGTATCAGTTTCATGTAAACTAATTAATTTAATGATTTTTTTTTTGTATCTCAATAGTTTGCTTAAAATAACAGTTTTCTTGGTGCGGAAGGGGATGGATGGTGACAGCTATTTCGCCCCCCCCTTCCGTTTGAGCTAGTAAAATTTTCGTTTATGCCTCATTAGTTTGTTTAAATAACCGTTTTCTTGAGGGGAAGGGCTGGAAAAATTGCTTCCCCCCATCCTGAAGAAGAAAACTATTGTAAGCAAACTATTGAGGGGGCAAATTATTTAGTTCGCCCCTTCTATTCATTTACTGAGGGGTTGATAAATCCCCCTGTCCCCCCTGTTGGCACATGCCTGTGAAATTACATCTACATCATCAGCATATGCGAGAATATGTACTGACTTATTAAATATAGTACCTCTTGTATTAATACCAGCATCTCTTATAACTTTCTTCAATGCAAAATTAAAAAGGAGGCATGCAAGTGCATCCCCCTGTCTTACTCCATTGCAAATCTCAAAAGTTGTAGATATCTCTCCCTGCACTCGCACCACAGAGAACGTCCCTGAAAGAGTGAGTTTCACAAGCTTAATTAACATTATTGGAACATTAAATTCCAGTAGGGCTTTTAGTAAACCAGCTCGATCAATGCTATCATAAGCCGCTCTGAAGTCCACAAACAAATGGTGGGTATCGATCCCGTACTCTTTACACTTCTCCAGAGTTTGTCTCAAAGTAAAGATCGGATCAACCGTCGATCACCCTCTCCTGAAACCACACTGATAATCACCACCAACAGTTTCCATAATAGGAGACAGGCGATTAAATAAAATATTAGAGAAAATCTTATAAGCAACACACAATAAACTTATACCTCTGTAATTCTCACAGTTCAATACGTCCCCCTTTTTATGTATTGGGCATAAAATACTTAATTTCCATTCAGAAGGACAGACCCTATGACTAGCTCATTTTAGGGAAGGAAGCTGCCCCCCGCTGGCTACTACACCCATACAACTGAAGCGAATGAAATGAAATTTATAGCAAAACCAAAAGTGGCGACTTAATTTAAACTGCAGTTGCTAAAATATTTCTAATTCGTTTAAAAGTTTTGAGATTTAAAACTGTGTGTAAATGTATGTTCGCCCATTGTTAAAAAATGGCTCAGGGGAATAGAATGAAATTTGGAATTATATTGAATGGTAAGTTAATTGAAACAATAGATACCAAAATTGTTTTAAATAATTCATAGACTTTAGATTTTGTAAAAATCGCTTTAAAAATTTGTTCTGGCATCCATCAAAAACGGATTAAGAGAACAGAATGAAATTAGGCCATGTGATGGGTAACAAAGCATCATCAAAATTTTAAAAAGATTTGAATAAATTGAAAGCGTTTGCAAAAATTGCATTGTATATTTTCTTTTCTTTTTTAAGGGGCGGAGGGCGTCACTTTAAGGCGTCTGGAGGTAATATAGTAGGTGGATGTTCAACTTGAACAAATTACATCGATTTCTTTTTTTAAAATTATTATTATTATTTTAATTTTCAGAAAATTGTGCAAAAATTTTACAGCATAATATTAAAATTTCTAAAGTTAATAGAACAAAATTCAGTTACTATCGATGAGATTGAGTTAAATAACATTGATATATATATATATTATTTTGAGAAAATTTTGTGTGACCACTTCGTGAAAATAACTAGTGGTCAGACAAAAGGGGATGAAATGAAATTTTGTTAAATAGTCGGCGGTTAGTAAATTAAAATTCAGATTTTTAATTTTCTACAAGTTTAAATTATTTTTGAGGTATGATGTAAACTTTGATAAAGTTTTTCGCGCATCAAGTAAAATCATCAAAATATAATTCACTCGGACGTTGCACTGTTAAATATCGGCTACTTGCTATTACAAGCAAAGAATTTTCCAGATATTCTCTTTTCAGTTTAATAATTATTACTAGCATCTTCTTTTGCAACTTTAAATGACTTCTTGATGTAAGAAGCTCATCCACTAAAAGGAAACATTAATTTTGAATGTAAAATATTTTCTCTATTGACAGTTTGTCTCAGTAATTTGTTACTCTCTAACCTGTAATCTTTGAACAATACACAAGAGTTATAACTTTGCGTTCTGTAATCTTTGAACAATACACAAGAGTTATAACTTTGCTTTCTATATTTCTGCCAGTACGTTAATTCCATTTTTTGTACTACTACAATGCAAACGAAATTTCGCGCGGTTAGTAAAAACCCATCAATGACGGATGGGTACATCAGCTAGTAAAGTTATACAGAATGATATTCTTTGGAATATTTTTTAGCAAATCTTTTACTAATACGAAATGTATTTTTCAAATTCAAACCAAAATGCCGCCTCTAAAATTTGCCACCCCGGACAGAGGTCCGGCCCTAGGGCTGCCCTTGTATGTATATATATGTACAGCTGCAGAAAATAAAAAACCACCCACTGGTACTTTATTCAGCTGTCATTTGTCATACAGCAAAGTTACATATACCAATCGTTTTTGATTGATGTTCGCTTTAATTTGCTATACATAAAAATTGCGTAAGGGGCCACTCCATATTAAAATTCACACCAACTTTTTTTCCCCCCAATAGCAACCCCTAGATTTCACTTCATATTTCAAAAATTAAACTCATTTTAATCCCGGATACCAATTTTCAATAAATTTGAGCTGAAAATGAGTGAGTTATGGGCTTACAAAATCCCCCTCCCCCTATGTTAAAATATTTTTTCATACTTTAATTCACATCTCATATAAAATTGATAGTAAAAATCTGATTTTTATTCGTACTATTAAAACTAAAGAACCAGAACATAATTTACTATTATAATTTTTAATAAAATATGAATATGAATTATGAATATTTAAATTAGTATTAAATAAAATTATGTATAGCAACCTAGCCAAATTTTGATGGAAATAGATGCAGAAAGTAATATTGCATGGCTGTGCAAAATTTCAAATTTTTACCTTCAGTAGTTTAATTTATATTTAAAAAAAAATGTGTTACTTTCATTAAGAAACCATGTATAAATTTATTAAATGACAATTTTTAGAAAATTCCTTAAAATAAATGTAAGTTAGATTTCTTTTGCAGAAAAATAGTAAAAGCTAGCGGCATTAAAAAATAGTAAATTTTGAAGCAAATAAATTGGAAGTTTGTACAGTTTGGTGGTGATTCTATAAAAGCGTCTATTCTTGTGTCCGCTACTATTTTCCATGTATAAAATTAGATGCAGTTAGATGTATGCCTTCTAATACAACGTCCTATTTCTGAAAAACTAACATCCTCAACATTCCAGGCATGAATTTGACCTTTTTTAATATCTGAAAAATCAGGTCCTTGCACTTCCCCATACTCTATCAAACATTCAAAATCACATTTTTCTGTCTGAATTTCCATCTGACTATAAATTAAAATACTGCCAAAAGTCTTATAAAAATATTGCACACTGCGGAGGATAATTTTAAATGAAGAAAGTGAAATAAAAAACGCTGTTAATATTGAGTCGGCAAAAAAGTTATTGCATTTTTTACATGAAATTCAAACAAACACATTTTTAATCATGAAACCACTCTTCATGTTCAACCGTAGCTGAGTAACATTCATGCTTGCAGTTAGAAAAGCAGAGAACAAACAGCCTCTCACTCCTGGCAACTTTTCACCTGTCTAAGAGAGCCTTCAAATACTCAATAACAATTTTAAGATATGAAACATTTTCAAAATCTTAAGCAGTTGTTTTGTATTTTTTCTTTAAATCATGTATATGGACCAAGTAGTCATGGGTCATTTGGACCACTGGCACTGACTAAATATTCTAATTTCTACCCCTGATCGTCTCTGTACAAAAAACTTTTAAGATGACACAGTATTTTCCCTGTCAATAATATTTATTTCTTTTAACTATCACGAGCGAAATTAATAAAAGGCGAAACATTCGTAACCTATAAATAGCGTTTTTTAATTTGCAGAAAGCCCCTTAAAATTGCACAAAAAAGAATTTGCAATATCTCCAGAAATTATCATAGAAAATTGGTGAAAATCTATATTTAGGGTAATTTGAAGGTTTTCTTTCATTTAATGAAGTCAAAATAGAGTGCTGCCATTGAGAAAATGAAGTTCATGCAGAATTAAATATGAAGACAGCCCCTTATGCAAATTAAATTAATAGTAAATTAAAGTATACGTAATTTGCAAATGAATAGTATATATAACTTTGCTGTACAACGAACAACAACCAAATAAAGAGCAACTGGGCATTTTTTTTTCTGAAGCTGTACATTTAACTCAAACAAATGAATTTTTAACAAGTTTTTAATGACAAAACCATTGTTCTTAAACAATGCACTCATATTTGTTATTATTATAAGCAATATTTATAATATTATTTTATAGAGCAAGAATTTCATCTATGAAATAATATTATAGAGCAAGAATTTCAATCATAGATATCAGTTTCTTTCTTTAAAATTAAAAATTCTGGAAATTTAATATTTAAGACACAGCTTATAGAGAAATTTCTATAAAATATATTTTGAAAAGAATAAGCTTAAATTGTGCAATTTGATCACAGATGTCATTTCTAATTGTATCTAAGTTAGCATTTGCTAACCATAAAACCTCAAAGCTCTAAATAATTTATTCTCTGTTTCTGAGGTGTTGTAGAATATAGTTTTCTAAGATATTTATGCATTTGCATGTCTTATGAACTTTAAGAAAAAACATTTCATGCATTTTCTTACTTTTACTTGTATTTAATTTTCAAGCTCAATAAACTCTTTCTTTTTTTTTTAATAAGCTAAAATAAATTTCTATTTGTGATAATTTAATTATATTAGTTTCAAAATTGATTTCATTGAGAAAAATTTTTATGTAAACTTTTGAATCTTAACACGAGTGTTTAAAAACAGAAAAAGAAATATGCTGATTCATATGCTCTATTTTACATTTTATTCACAGGTAATTTTTACTGCTTCATTCTTGAATTTATAAATGTAAGAGCTATAAATGTTATTTTCAATTCTCAAAGCTCTCAAATAAATGCTTTTCTATTTCTGTGATTAATTCACTATTTCTCTACAATTTCTAAATACCAAATTTAAAGAAAGATTTCTATTGATTTCTGTAAACGTATCCCTATTTCAATGTTTTTATTCAGAAATTAAAAATATTCATCCAAATGTGCCAGAAATTCCTTTATTTTTTAAATGCTCATTGTTTCTTACAAGTTTAAAGGATCAAACAAATATTTATTTGTACTGTCAGCTATATTTTCTAACTTTGCTTTTTTTGTTTGTTTATGTTAGAGTTGCCAGATTTTGCTTGAAAAAAAAAATCTGTGAAATATATTAAACAGACATCACAAGATATTGAATGATATAAATTAGGTATCAAACATAACAATATTTTTGAAGAATAGGAAGATTCTCAAAATATTGTTTATAATAATATTTAAAAATCTTAGATATTTTTATTGTTTGGAATCTGCATGATTAAAACTAAGGACCCCATTAAAAGAAAAGGTTTATCCCAGACTGTTGTTCTTGTGTATATGCACAGTACAGACACATTTCAGTGCATGTGCTTTTGTATGGGTGGTACAACTGCCTTAGTTTTACATAACAATGCCAATTTTTAAATTTCTTATAAGAGAAGCCTTGTTAGTGAGAAAAGTGCCGTAAACTATCCACAATATACACCATTTAAGTGAAAAATTAAATAAATTTTACAGTAAAAGGAATTTTTATGAAAGATCACTGTAGTTATGGAAAATGGAAGAAATAATCTTGTGGGGAAGGGGGGGAAATGTAAAAGGTAGAAATTGGAAAAAAAAAAAAGAAAAAAAAACAAACATACAAAGTACAGTAAAAACATGACTTGGCAACCCTAGTTCATGTACTTTCCTGCAATGTATCAATTGCAAAAGCAATTCACCTTTATAACTGACTTTTAAATATTTTTAGGTATTGACCCTAATTTAGAAAATTCCAGAAAAAGAACAGTTTTTGATATCTTAGATGATTTAAATACTTGTATTGCAAAACAAATAGAAGAAGCTATAAGAGGTAATTAAAATCTGAATTGTAACTCTAAGAACCTTTCTTTAGCAGTGTTATAATTTATGTTGAATGTTTTACAAAATTGGATAGTTTTTTAGTCTTTGTTTCCTTAAGATTTACTGTCCTTATTACATGTGCATGAAAATAATGATTGCTTGTTTTCTCTATATGAATTAGAATTTATTTTGAAAATGGATTTATCTTCCTTTAAATCACCAAACAAATTTAAGAAATAAAACAAATAAACAAACAGAAAAAAGATATGGTGTTTTAAAATTTTTATATTAAGTTTAGAAAAATTTGAATATCTGACGAGTATTACTGTTTCCTTTCTTCGTATATAGTACTTTAAAATTGTTGTACTTTTCAATTTATAGTTTTTATGATTTATACTGCTGTTTTTAAAAAGGATTATTTGAAACAATTGTATGTGTAAATATATTTTCTTGGTTGTTTAAAAAATCTTTTCAGTTAAAAATTAAAAAAATTTTATTGCTTGTTTTTTTTTCAGAAACAATTAAACTTTTAGGGCAGATAAATATTCCAAGAAAAAATTATACTTTTTCAAGTCATACAGCATTAATTAAATCAGTCATTTTAAAATTGCTGAAGGCACAGCTTTTCAGAAATCAAGAAAAACTGTAGAACACAAAAATACATGGATTTTCAAGGATTTGTTATAGAAATTAGACTTCAACGCCTGTAAAACTTTTATATTATTAATATAAAACTATATATTGATGCAATAGCTATTGCCCAACCATGCCTTTGTGGCCATTGTGTTTGGGGTATGAAAGCATATGCCTCTGCCAGGTGATCAGCCTGGCATAAAGCCCCCCCCCCCATTCTTTAGTCAAGCTAGCTTAGTCTTTATTTTATCAACCCACGCAGAGATGAATGGCTGAGTCAGCCTTGCCCAACCAGAGGATCAAACCCTGGACCTGTGGCATGGCAGCACAATGCGCTAACCATTAAACCACTGGGCTTCATGTTATTAATATTGATATAAAAATATAGGTCTTAACTGATGTTGAATTCCCAGCTAACACTCTTTTACTCTTCTCCTATTCGTTTCAAAATTGTAGTAAATTTAATGCTCATAATTTTTGCAATTTACTTAATATTTTTTAAAAGAAGTTGTTTCAAGCAGTTATGTATATAATTAGGTCCCTATAAAATATACAAAAATGCAGAATTTAGCATAATTTGCAATCCTCCACATAAACTACAACTTTCTGCATTTTTCAGCAAATTTTTTTTTCTTAAGTTTTTCTCAACCTACTTTCTTCCAAAACCTCTTGAATGTTTATTATTGTCCAGAAATGGACGTCTCCAAAAAGCCAGAACCTAAGTTTTCATAACCTGGTTTGAAACTCATGAAAGCGGCCCAAGTATTTGACACAGACCAATTGTCCAACATACATGTTGATCATGAAGAAGTCTTGAACAATATTCCAAGGGTATGTCAAGAAATGTTTTGCTGAAAACTTAATAAGATTTTGGAATTCAGAGGCTGTTTCACAGAGGTTTCCAAAACTAACACGCGAAGCAAAGTTAGTACTCTCGGTTTTATCTAATTCTGTAGACGATATATGGGCTACCTCCGGCCCGCAGAACATATAAAAACCCTATATAAGTCATTCATATTCCTATATAAATCCCTATTATACAGCCCACAACTTTCTTAACATCCTAAAATTTGTCCTGCTATTTTTCAAAGGTTTCCCACCTGCTGTAGACTGTAAAAGAGCAGTTTCATGTTACTGCCAAATATTTACAAAACAAGGGCAGAGTTTGAAGGATTCATCAATGTTGCAGGACTAACATCTCTTTATTTTAATAAACTTTAGAGAAAAGTGAGACTCACACACTTATTTGTTTTTTAATGTAAATTAAAATATTGCTTTTCTTTTTAATGTAGTTATTTTCCCATGCAAACGCATTACTTTAATACATTTCTATAAAAACCACATAATTTCAGAAAACTATCGCATCGATGCCGCATAATTCCGAAAAATTTTCTGCATATTTTGTAGGGCCCTATATATAATTGTATTTTGTTGATGATAATTAAATAATTTCCCTTCATTAATAAACTTTCTTTTAAAATATATATTGGTGGTTTTTTGAAATATCATGAAAAAAGTTATGATAAATATTTAAAAAATATATTTATTTATATTTTTTTTTCAGATCATATGACTCTAATTAAATTAGATGTTGGGAGCAACGAATCTCTCTCTTCCATTTTACCTCCTCAAGGTTTTGTAGTTGGATCTCACTTTGATACACTAATGCCCGAGAGGTGCAGCTTATCAGAAATAACTCCTCCACGGCAATTTTGTTCTCCAGCTCTTGATGAAATTTATGACATTCCACCTCCTCCAAAACTAGTGAATCAAAGTTCACCAAGGTAGTTATATTTTTTATATCAAGGAAAGAAAATTAATTTCAACTTAAAATTTTGTCTTCTGGAAAGAAAAGTTTGTTGTATTAAATGAATATTTGAATTATATATAGTATCAATAAATGCTGAGCTTTCAGGATCATCAATGTAACATACTTGCATGCAAAGAGCTTGTATTCTAATCTGTTTGAAAGTTTGTTATAGTTTGCTGTTTCTTTGTTTGGCAGTTGTGTTACTTGCTTTCTTGATGTCCTCATCAGTGGCAGGAAGTAGTTATCATGATCTAATATGATATTCCAACAAAATCCAGAATAACAAAAAGACTTTCGTAATGAATTATGGTAGATTTCAATTTTTACATGACAAGTTTAATCAGGTTTAAAGCTGTCTAAAGATATTTTCTACACATATATAAGATGTCCCACAAAGGTGGTAACATGCTTTAATTCTTCATCTATTAGGGATAAGTGGGCAATGTAAATTGAAAAAATGTTCAAAATGTGGTAGGGGAAAAAAAAGAGACTAGGTTAAGAAAAAAATTCCTCTCATTAATTTTCAAAAAATTATGCTTTTCAAATTTCTATACGACCCCCTGTACAAAAAAAAAAATCCCAATTATCTAAATGTCCCCATACACTAATGAGGTGATGTACAAAATTTCAGCCTTTCACCATAAAACATCTGAATGATATCTTTAAACAAAGATGATCGGGAGCTATTCATGATTGAATGTAAGCATTTATTGCTGGAGTGGAAAAAAATTCTTTCATAATTTCTGTACAACCCCTGAAATGTGATCAATCAATGTAATTTTTTCCCTTCAAGAGCCACTGAAAAGCAGGGTTCGTGATTTTTTTTATTTTTAAAAAAAAATTTTAAAAATTGGATTTTTTAAAATTTAAATCAGATTTTTTAAATTTAAATCGGATTTTTTTGAGGATGTTTTAAAAATTCCTAGTATGAATTTATTTTGCATATTATAATAGTATGACATTTTAAACAATATATATAAAATATATTTTATGCTATTTTAGCTATTATTATAATAAGTGCATAATAAGACTTTTCACAACTTCTACAAGATATTCAATTGTGTGTGGACTACCAGATGTGTCAATTGTCTCAACTAGATAATTCTCACCTTTTCCTGTGGATACTACAGCACATAATATTGGTTCATTATGAACATTTGACCGTCCATCTATACTAAAGTTAACAATTTGTCTATTTAGGTGTTTGGAACATTTTTCTTTCTCTTGATCATATATATTATCAAGTGATGCTGCACCTATTTCTACTTCATTTGGAGTAGTATCCCTGGCCTTTAAGCAGAAATCATCTTTTTAAATTGGGGATGATTAACCTGATGAAAAGCAGAATTGGTGGCATAAATATATCTTGCCACTTTCTCATCTAATTTTTGCTTTTGAGTTTTAGTGGTCTTTATGGCATAATCATTCAAGGCTGTTCTTAAGAACACCAACATCATTTTCTATCTCACTGGTTTTTCTTTTCATAGTAGGTTTGGCTGCCTCAGATTTTGTACAAGTTAAATTGTTCTCAATTGTTTCTTGAGGTTGATCACTATTAATATCATTTCTGTGAGAGGAGAAACATTTATCTACATGTGCTTTCATTCTGGCTACTAATCCCATCATAACTTTTTCACAGTTCTTGCATTTGGCTTTAACACCTTTTCCAGAAACTGTCTGCTCTTCATTAAATACATCCAAATATTATCTTTCTTCCTTTCTGCCATTATCCTTGTACTTTAGCAATAGCTCTCTGAACACGGAATCCTAAACAAGAGTGTTCTAAAATCTGAAATAATTCTAGTGTTGCCAATTTTTCTGATCAAATTTCTTTTGTTCTCGCACTGTCACACTCAAAAGTCACTCCCCCCCCCCTTACCTTGAAGGATTCCCTAAACCACTGCAGTGCCATCTAATGCTATTATAAGAAATTAATTTCATTTGAGTGTTGAAGATTTTTATTTAGAATACATTCTATCAATACAAAAGTCACTTTTGAAAAATGATTTTAATCACTGATTTTTTTAAAAAAATCCCTTGATTTAAATCGTGATTTTAATCAAGATTTTAATCAAGCTGATTTAAATCAAGGAACTCTGCTGAAAAGTGTTTTCATTCAGTGTATATTTATCTTCATATCTCAGACACTTTTTAGAATTTAATTCTCAAATTTTGTATATCACTTCATTAGTGTATGAAGCACATTTTACTAACTGGGTTTTTTGTACAGGGCGGTGGGTCCGTATACAAATTTAAAAAGTGTAACTTCTTGAAAAAATAATGAGAGGAAATTTTTCATTACATAATTTTTTTTTCTACCTTATTTTGAACATTTTTTCAATTTACGTTGCCCACTTATCTCTAATAGATAAAGAATTAAAGCATGTTACCACCTTTATGTGATACCTTGTAAATGTGTGATTACATTTCTTTTTTATTTATTTATTTAAAATAGATGAGTTTTATTAAATAATAATTATAAGTTTTTCTTTAGTCAGTGACATTCAACAGACTATAATTTTGTAGGGAAATGCTGCACCTACAGGGATCGATTCAGATGAAAATTGAGTCCATTTTGCAGCCCCTTCACAAAATTACAGTCGATTAAAACAGTCCTTCACTGGCATTTTATCCTGCATTTTAGTCTGTTTTATCAATTATTTTAGCAAAAAAAGGTACTTTTATTAAAAACTGGTATGAAAATTCACAAAAATAAGCAACTTTTACAAAAATGGGACCCTGGAAAAAATTCCTTTTCGACACCTGGCCTAGAAAGAATCTTACTTTATAAAAATACAAAATGTACAGAAACACTGTACCTTCATAAGTGCCATACCCACTTTTTGCTTTTTGCAGTCTTGTGATAAACTTCATTGGCAAAAATTACAGTACAAAATTTGGAATGTCTTGATAACTATGAGTTTTTTAAAACTAATTTCCTATACATTGTAATTACATTACATTTATTCCCTTTTGAACCTGGCATCATGCACATTCTGGCTAGCAAAATATTAGCAGATATAAAACTTTCCACCCCTCACCTTCCTTGAACTGTTCTCTTGAGTCAATAACAGCCCTTCTTGTTTGCAATTAAGAGTCTAAATCAAAGCAACAGCTCACTTTGAAATTTAAGCATAATTGTAAGATGTAATTTATGTTTCACCCTTTCACATTTGAATGATTCAGTCTCTGTTCTAATTTTTGAATCAAAATAAAAAAGGGAAAATAATGAATACCCTTTTTGCTTTGTTTTGTTTTACTTTTCACGATCCCCTTTAACTCATATTGAATGCAGCCAGGATTTATGGGGAAGGGGGGAGGACCATGGAGGAAGACTTGAAAGTCCAGTTGCTCCCCCCACACAGGCACATTTATTAACTACTTTCTTCATTTTAGGGGCTACAGCTGCCCCACCTCCCTTTAACTAAACTGGTGTATTTGACTGATAAAAAGGTATTTTTCTTAAAAAAAGGCCAGTTACATTATTTTGCCCGAATCACTCGTATGATTAAATAAATGCTGTGTAGAATCCTTTATAGGGGTATCATACTAGCATAATTACAAATGACTTTCTTGTTAGAACAACTTCTAGCACTAACTTTTTCATCATTACTTAAACAACAAAGATCTCCAATTTTTTGAAAAAAAAAAAGTTCAGCTAATCAGAGTACTACTTCTTCCTTCTGTGCCAGAAAAAAATATGGTGGACTATAGAAATCCCATTGAAAAAAAAAGTCTGCTAAATGGAATTTAGATTCTTAATAGAATTTGATAGGCTAGACATAGAACAGATAATTGTGTCGCTTTTACAGCTTCAAAATATATAACTGAATCATATTATTTTTCAGAGAAGCAATTCGTATATTTTAAGCAAGAATGGTAAAGCATTTCCAATAAAACCAGTATTACTACTCTTGTTTCTTGCTGTTACTGTCTAATGTGTGTGCTAGTACAAGTCACACATATTGCTAGTATTCATGACTACAGATTATTTGTTTTGCATTTGATTCCCAAGTGAAAGCTGTTTCTTTACTTTTTTATTTTTCTTTTACAAATTTATATTTTCATAGTTTTATTAAATTCTTATTTTGTTAATGAGTCACTCCTATTTTTAGAATTATTTCAATTTATTTTTGTTTTTAAGTAATGAATTTGAAAATTAATTTCTAAAGGTTTTGTATTTCTCAGCATTACAAAACTTTTTGTATTGTTGTTTAATCATAATCTAAATCATGATTTAAAAGAAAGTTCCTTCTTAGAGCCTTGATTTAATTTCTAAAGAAAACCTGTGGGAAGCATTAATAAAAATACATTTATGAAACTGACAATATTACTTTTCTATGCCTCAAATTCTTATTTGTTTGGAAAATTTTATGGTATGAGTGTTTTGTTTGTTTGTGTAATTACGGCAATGCTACGCATGAGCGATCTGCCTAGGATGGGGGGTGCCTTGGTAGGAGAACTTTCTAAGGGGCTCTAATGCGTATTCACATTACATTTGGAGAAAACCTACCAAAACTCCAGACCGTTAGATTGACAACCGTGCGATGGGACCCGAACTCGGGACCTCCACACTTTGGCCGTCTACCATTTTCAGTGACATAACCACTGTGCCATGGTGAGTCAGTATGAGTATTTAATTTATAATTTTTTTCCATGTTACTATAAGAGTTATACAGTATGAAAATTTTTTATATAATTAGTGCATGTCAAATGTATTCTATAACATTTTTAGATATTTTTAAATTTGTGCATAAATGCTTAAAAATATCCATCATTACAAATGATTAAATAATAGGGCATATTTTGTATTTGAAAGAAATATCTGATTATTATAAAGTAATTATGCATTGACTTATTATTAGTCACATTCACCTCTGTAAACATTAGTTTTTACATTTTAATTTTCAGAGCTAATGATAGTCTGAGCTCCTTAACAGCATCTCAATCTCAGGATTCTTGTTTTGATCAAACATCTTATAGTAGCTGTAGCCCATCAAAGTGTGATCCTTCTGAATCATCTGTGTTTGAAAATAATATTTATCAAAATGTTGATTCTGATAGCTTACTCTATGAAATACCTCCTCCCCCATCATTTTTTACTAGCAAAAGGTATTCAGATCCTTTACAACAGTGTTCCACGTATCAGAATGTAACCTTGTCTGATACAAGTGAAGAAAAAGGTATTTATACTACGTAATTTTATGTCTCTGTTTTCAAAAAAAATATTTCTGATATAACTGCAGTGGTGTAGTCCTTAAAAAAAGTGGGGTATATGCTCACTTTTGAAAAAGTTTAACCCAGATGTGTGTAATTAGTTGAATATAACTATTCTTAAGAATAATATAATTGATGAACTGTAATTAATTTTATTTATTTATTGTTGATTAGAAAAACAAAGTAAAATTGATAAACAGCATCAGTAAAAACAATTTTTTTTCATTTCTATCAGCTTCAACAGTTCAAAGCGATTTAATTTTTTTTAAATCTGTACTTACCTCTCGTTACTTCAGTGTTTTGCTTTTCTGATACTTCAAGAAGTCACCCTTTGACAGAGAGTGAATTTAACTGAACAGTAC
The DNA here is from genome assembly GCA_038373885.1 of Cheiracanthium punctorium. Lineage (NCBI taxonomy): Eukaryota > Metazoa > Arthropoda > Arachnida > Araneae > Cheiracanthiidae > Cheiracanthium > Cheiracanthium punctorium. The sequence continues at coordinate 79,259 of JAWZYV010012422.1, forward strand.
ATATATTCTATTTCTTAGGATATGTGTATATTATTTAACATTTATAAAAGGATTGTAAGTGAGTCTTTAGGTCTACTTAGATTGTCCAAAAAGCTTTTTTTTTTTTCTGCATCTGAACAATGCATAATCACAGAATGAAAATTTTATTATGCTAAAGCTAGAATAAAAATATGGGGACAGTGTATCATTTTGACTACACCACTGTATAGATGTATCATCATGTCATGTGAAAGTACTTTACTCAGATATTTGGAGAGAAAATAATTTTTATAATATCAATTTTTTTTTTTTTTTTTTTTGGATCAATATAACCCCACAAATTATGAGTTTCTGTATTTTTCAAAAAGATATTTGTAAATATTTTATATGTACTCTTTCATTAGTAATAAATAGTTTTAAAAATGTTTTATTTTCTAAAAAATTATAGTATAATATTATAAAAGTTTTAAATTTTTCTAAATTTGAAAAAGTTAGATTATATCTATCATATTAATTACTAGTTGTGCAGCCCTGCATTGCATGAGTTACTATCATAGCAGCATACGCAGGTGCTGTGACCATGACAGCACATTTTATACTGTGCAAAATGCATTCTACTTTTGCATATTCAATTTCACACTCTGTTCTAGTTTTCAGTAGCACTTGCTACATTTTTTTTTTTTTTTCATATAGGACTATTACATGTTAAGAAAACACAGTTTGTCCTACACTGAAGTTATGCTACACATTCTGAAATCGGGATGTGATACAAAAACAACTGCTACCCAAGTAGCATAAGATCATTCAAAAGGCCCCCAGAAGAAAAATAAGATTTAAAAAAGAAATAAAATAAATTTTGCTAAGGCCAAATTACAGTAAGATATTTGTTAGAAAGACATTATAAATTTGTAAAAGTGTCAGTACATCATGCAGCTTTTATATTTATAGTCAAAGATTTATTACATATGTAGAGTGAAAATAATTAAATTGTTTTTGACAAAGAAATTTGCATGGGGTTATTTCATTTTTAAATGTTTCTGTTATATAATCATCATTAAAAATCCATTATATATATTAGTAATTTTTTCTTTCTTTACCTTTTTGATATGATCAAAATGATTTATTTTGGTAGTTCATTAGGAATAGTCTGGGAAATTTTTAAGTTTTCTTCAGAAAAAAGTTACTTAAATTGGAGATGGAAATTGTGTGACAACCCAACAAAAAAAAATAATATACATTTATCCACAAGGATCAAATTAAAATAATTCAAAATTTCAGAACATGTTTTATCAAGAATCATTTGAAGAGTATTTTGTATAGTTAATGGTCATGATGAAGCATAAATTGTAGCATCAATATTTCATTAGCTATGCATGAATGCAAAAAAGAAACATAGCTGTGTCTGATGAAAATTAAACTTACAAGAACATAAAAAATGCAAAAAATATTTTTTAAATAGACGAAAAATAGAATAACTAAAAATATTAATCATATCAATATAATTTTTTTTATTAGTAGCTGTCTTTTGTGCTATTTAGTGAGTGTGCCAAATTTGCTCCTGCTACAACTAATGATCTAGTCACCTACAGCAAGCACACAAATAGACACAAAAGCTCTGTTATACATTGTGCCTGAAAGTCCTTTGTCAGCCCATTAACTTCAGAATTGCAAGAGCTAGTCATAAAAGTGGGATCTAGGTTTTTGTAAAGTAACTATGCACTATGCAATAAAACTGCTTACAGTACCACCTGGTGGCTAAATTTGGAGTGAGCATTCTTATCACAAAAACAATATGAGATTCAGCAAAGAAGTCGGTTTCAAGGTTGTTTAACATCATCAATTTACTATTCAGGGTGTCTCATAAATACTGTCCAAACTTTGCATAGCCAGATTTTTTGTTGGGAATACTTGAAGTATGCCCTAAGAAATGTTCCTGTATGACCCATAGTTTTCGAGAAAAATATGAAAAACAAAGTATGATGTCACATCTGGTGCAAGAAAAAACACTTTATTTTACACATCAATAGCAGTATTTGAAAATTATTAAGTCAGTGTTTTTCATCAGCAACAATACATATCTGGACTTTGGTCTGCAAATCCCAGTGTAAATTATACAAAATGACAGATGATACGCTGGTATAAGCATCATTAATATATTATCAAAGTTCCACAAATGTGCATTATTGCCTTCTGTTTTTACGCAAGGTGTATATTCTTATGCATTCGATAGTGTTGAACAACTATGGGATTGCTTTTCCCCCAGTATGTCATACCATTTTTGAGATAAGAATTCTAACTCCAACTTTAGGCAGGTGGTGCAGTAAGTAGATTCATTGGGTAAGTACATAGCTGTTTCACAATGCCTAGGCTTCCCTTTTGTGACCATAGCTCTTGCCGTTCTGAAGTTGATAAGGTGACAAAGGTCCTTAGTGGCCACACAATATATACAGATTAACTGTCAAATGTTCTTATTTTCATTAACTTTTGTTACTTTTTGTATATTTGATTAAAATATTTAATAAAGCAAGCTTTGATTAATGTAAATGTCTTTGTCAATACTGCGCTTTGATTAATGTAAATGTCTTTGTCAATACTGCATTTGAAATTTGCTAACCATTGCATAATACCTAAATTGAAAAGTTAAATTTAATATTAATAATTTTTAATTACGTCATTCTGTTTTCTTAATACTCATTTTTTGAAATTAACTGGTTTGACAATGGAATATATAAATACATTTTATTCTAGTGAAATGTGATTGTTTTATGCTAGTTACTTTTTATGCTGTGTGATATATATATATACTAAGTGTTTCAAACTGTTTGATAAGTACAGCAGATTTTTAAATAATGACTTTAGTTCTATACTTCCACTTAGAAAAAGTTTTCAAATAACATGCAATTACTTTTTATGGCATAAATTTTATAAGGGGCTGTAGATATATATAAATTATTTTTAAAAACTTTTTAGGGTAATACTAATTACAAAGTAGTCCAATGAAATGTGGCCTTAAAAAAGCAGTTCACAAAAACCTGTTCATGTGAAAAATATTCACTAAGTTATTAAACATTAACTTTTAGCAGTTTAAATTTTTAACAGTTATTGGCAATGACTAAAGAAAATTCTTAAATTGTGGAAATAGAAGATGAAAGAAATATTTTTACAAGCCAGGACTGTTCAGTAAAGTGAGTGAAGATCACTACTATCCTACTTATAAGTATAAATAATGTACATTTGAATTTTTAGAAAATCTTTCAGCAGTTGAATGGAAAATTTTGTTTTAGTTTTTCATTGTCAGTTTTATAAACACTACCTTTCAGTGATTAAAATAAAATCCTTGTAATTATCCTGATAGCATTTTATAGAATTTCATTAATACAAAACACATCATTCTTTTTGCATAGTTTTTAAAAGATGTTTGATTATTATAAACTGTAAGAAACTTAATAGATGAATGGACAACAACAAAAAAAAATGAAATTTTAAAAAATGCAAATATTCATAAAAGGAATGTGTTAATTTAAAAAAAATGATCAAACAAACTTCATTTCTTTAAACAAATAAAAACTTACATATAAGAAAGATAAGTATAGGATCGATTTCTGCACAACCCTTCAATTAGAAAAGTTTAAATTCTGTTTCTTAGAACCAAAAAAGCCGTAATTTGGCAAAAAAGGATAATCAATTTTTAATTTTAAATATCTCATTAAATAATATTTAAATTATTATGTCATATCTCATTTATTTATTTATTTATTTTTGGCTAATGATGTTTCAAAAATTAGGCTTTATTTTTTTCATTACACTTTTGCATATAGGGTAACCCAAAAATGTTAATATTTTATTTTTTTAAATATACAGCCCGAATAAAATTTAAGACGTCAAAAATAATTGCATTTCATTAAAAACTCATTTTAATTGGAAGTAAAGGGATAAAATAAAAAATTTAAAAAGGGTCAAAACTATTAAAGGATTTAATTACACTTGGATCAAACAATTTGAAACACCCAATATAAGTATGCATCTAAATATTATGCAAAAGCTTTAAGCAATGAGTTTAAGTAATTTTTCATATTGTCATTTGATATATGATAATGATATTGTCATACAATATATCACAATATACTCAAATTATATATGATTGCTATCTCATATATTCTCATTTTGTCATGTAAGTACAGTAAAGCCTCGCTATAACGATATTCAATTTAACGATAAATCCCTCTATAATGATAAAATTTTGTGGTCCCACTGAATTTCTATACAATATAATGATACTAGACTATCACTCTCCTAAATATAATGATACATCCCTTTAGAATGATAATTTTATTGGATGCCTTAACTATCATTGTATCGACGTTTTACTGTATAGATTTTAAGGGATCTTATGTATCAGCATCATGACATCAAGCGATGGTTTGTTTTGTTTTTTGATTTTTATGCAATGAAAGTATTGCCAGTTTAGAAATAATGATGGTAATTCCAATTTACTTTTTGTGACTATCATTCTTATTTTTATGTCAGAATAAACAAGTTAACATTAAGTTTATTCTGAATCTGCTGAACTCATTGCATTCCTCCTAGTTGCTGATTTGTATAATGCAATTTTCCCTTAATTAGAATCCAAAACTTTTGTTTGAAACAAATATTTTTTCATCTATAAAAATACATTAGTTTCCTGTTCATTGTTAATATGGATGCATTTTCTTACTTAACCAACATATTCAAATGATAGGACAGCTGAATATTTAAAGAATGCAATACAGTCGAACCCAATTATAATGAACTCCAATTGACCAAAAGTTTTGTTTGTTATATCCAAACCATTAAGAAATACTATAATGAAAGGTTAGAACTAAAATTGTCATTTGTTATGTTAGTGAGCTCAGTCACTAACATAATTAGTCAGTGTTTGCTATAATGGGGTTGAACTGTATACATTCATTATACTGCATGAGTGAAATAGATACCAATAATTTTATTTGTTGATTTCCTGAATACTGTTTGAATATATTTTTCTACATTTTTATGACAATGAAATTACTCTGAATTTATTCGAAGTTGAATTTGAATTATTTTCATTTTATTTATTATTTATATTTGTGTTTGTTAACTTTCTTGTGTAAGTATTTTCTTATTCTACAATTTGAGATATCAAAATTCTTTCTGTTGACTTACACATTTGTTAATTTTATTATCTTTTTCCATTGTTTTGAATTTAAAAAAATCCCAATATGTCAGACATTTTCAGGTGAAATAAGTGAAGTGTCTGTTTTCTGTAAGTATATGCTCAAAATTCTGATGAAAGCCAGCTTCTTTATTTTTCATTCTATTTATTCCCCTTGCTCCCTTCCTGCTAGCCCTGCTCACCCACTTGATTATTTAGACACCTCCTGGATGCAGCTGCTGGATGACCAGGAGAAGATTTTTGAAGCTCTCATGCAACGGGATCTGTTGGACTTGGTGTAGGTTTTCCTACACCAAGGGGATGAGTAACAACAACATTTTTCATTCTACTCTTTTCTCTAACTCATCATTCTGTTTTTTTCAGCATGTTCCACTGCTGGAGTATGTGTGTGCATATTCATATGTATATGTATGCAGAAAACATTTAGCTCACATGGTCTTTACTCTAATTTGTTTACTTCCTTAGATATACCTTATGATTCAAATCTGTCTACATCTTGGACTCTGCAGAATTCTTACATTCCAATGTTGCCATCAAATTCCTGCAATAACCGTCCACAGGTATTTTAATTTAAATTAATTTTATTTCTAATAATTGTTAGTAAATTTGATTTAAAGCATATCTTAATGTCCAACATACAAGTAAACAAAGTAAAAATTGAGAGGAATTGAATGTTTATTCAGTGAACCTTTCTATGTTTTACCTCTTTCTTTGTAAATAACTGCCTGAATAATTTAATACTTATGTTTCTGAAGAGTTGTATGTGTTTTAACCCCTTGGGTACATTTGACGACTGCACTGCGTCATGTAGTTGTTTTGCCTGAGTAATGGATGATGGGTATGTTTCGTCATTCAAATTAGGACAAAATTAAACATGCACATTCTGGTTCATGGCAGTAGTGATTTGTAACAGTTGTAGGGGAACATTTTTTCCAGTCAGGGTTGCTAATTTAGCCTCTTTGTCGCTAGATCTAGTCTTGAGATCTGTTCAAAATGCAACAATTTCTTTAAATAAATCTACACCAAAGATGTTAATTCCCTATTCATCTTGTATAAATGTTTTATATAATCATATATATTATTTCTCAAAGGTGTTTTTTTCTGGTGCAGCTAGATCTCATTAAATACTTGGCGAACAAAATTTTTAAAAATACCCAGTTAAAGCTTATAATGTCTACTTTTGACAAAAAATATGCAAAAATTAAAAAAAAATCTTTTTGTTAATAAAAAAAATAAAAAACAAATCATATATATTATTTCTCAAAGGTGTTTTTTTTTTTCTGGCACGGCTAGATCTCATTAAATACATGACCAAACGAAATGTAACAGACTCCATGGTTCCAGGTTGCCATGGAGTCAGATGAATTGAATATACTTTCTTTAAAAGTGAGTGGCAACGACAGATAAAAAATGTAAGAAAAATAGAACAGCTCGGAGTTGTTATTATGTTTTTTGTAAATTGTTTGTAAAATAAATAAAGTAGACACTGGTTATAACGTACTCTCCCAGGACCTAAAAAAATAGTATGTTATAGCTGAAATACGTTATAAGAAATACCGTCGCTAAGATTCAATATTACACAAAAAAGAAAGTGGGCTCATAGTTTCACTGTAATATGTGTTTTAAACAGGTCTATTTTTTAAAATTTAAATTAAATAAAAAACAGAAAATTCTTAATCACTTAATTTTTATTGAGATAAATAATCTGTAATTTTCTTTCTGGTTTTAAATGAGCAGATGCTACTTTTAAAAATACTGTTTCGGATATCCATAATAGACTTCTGTATTCTCATTTTAACTGGTTAAATTGTCTACTGGTTAAAATAAATGTCTCTGCATCATCAATGCGGCATTAAAAAAATTGTGATGTTTTTAAGCATTTAATGTGTCAGGTATGCTTGGTATAGGCTCCTCTGTTTCTTCATCACTATCATCAGAATCATTATAGTTAGGGCTTTTCAGAAGGCATTTACATTGATGAATGCCAAAGAAAAAGCTTGGTCTTGTTCTTACCCCAGCCTAGCAAGGGAAAAAGATTAAAGATCGCTCCCTTCATTCATACACAATTCATCTCGCCAGAGAATCTGAAAACTGACAATGAGTGTTTTTGAATGCACTGAAATTTACTTGGAAAAGGAGATAAAATGCTTAACAAAAGCATAATTTTATTCTTGGCTTTGGTATAAAAAGTACTATATTATATATATAGTACTTTTTATACCAAAGCCAAAGTACATACTTTTGTTAAGTACGTTTTAACCAAAGTTAAATAACATTATAAATATAGGACTTCAATCGGGACCTAGCTTCTAGGTACGTTATAACCGATAGTACGTTATATCCCAGGTCTGTTATAACTGGTGTGCACTGTATTTAAATGAGGTTAAAAGAACTTCTTATTTTGTCTTTAAAAAGAGCCGTCTCATTTTGATAATTCAGTGAGTTGTATTCATCAGTCGCCGGCAGAATATTTTGTTCTATGTCATTTTCTCGAAGGTTTGGCGACATTTTCTGGTGCTCCCGGGTGGGCAGCTTGAATTGAAACGGGCGTGGCTAGATCTCATTAAATACGTGACCAACAAAAATATAAAACATACCAAGTTAAAGCTTATAATTTCTACTTTTGACGAAAATAGCGTCATCTGTTGGTGACACATGTTTTTTATTCTCTATGAAATGCAAAAATGTACAGAAGATGGCGTTTGAATATCCCTAATACTACCGATGCATTCTACTTTAAATGTAAGAGGCGCCATCTTTGATATAGAGATCAGTGGTGTAAACTGCAAATACATATACCAATATATATTTTTATATATTGATATACAAATAACATTAAGTAGATTTTCTGTATGTTTATAATTATTAACTGCTAATATTGTTTTTAAAGAGGTTTTATAAAATAGAACAGTTAAAATAAATTTATTTCTGTTAAAATAAATGTCTACTTTTTGAATGATTTCCAATCAAACATCTAACTGACCCGTGAAAATATTTAACAGAATATTATGTACTTATAGACACATTTATTCATTTTCACGCTATAATATTTTCAGTTGTAGTATTAAATACAATATTGTGCGAAATTTTCGCATGGGTCAGCTAGTTTGTTTAAATTTGTAAAAATAAAATGTATCAATCAGTAGGGAAATAAGCAAAGGACTATTGCCACCTTGTCAGGGATGCTTGGTTTACCCATCAGAGATAAAGCAAAATTTTTTTGAGAATTTTTTGGGAGAAGGGGTAGCATAGAAACTTTCGACACCTAATAGAAAATAAGAAGGAAATGATAATTTTGTTGTCTGCCAATAGGGCTGCAACCAGGCGACAACAAACAGGGTTTGTGCCCTGCCTGCTGCACTAAGATGGCTGCCAAAATCAGTTTTGGTTCCAGGGGAAGGGAGTTACCTAATTAAAGTTTGTCCCATGTGATGTGAACTATATTTTTCGCAGTGTTAGGCAGTAACTGAAAACTATGATTTTTCCCTATTCTGTTCACAGTTTTATGGTTGCTTCTCATTAGTTGTATAAAATTTTATTGATGCCCGTGATTAACTACAGTTAAGTTATCTGTTTCTCAACCTTTGAAAGAAATCAGTAAAGGAGACAGTTACATAGGATGAAAATGTTGCAGAGGATAACAAGATGACGTTATGTTACTCGGAAACTTTGCCCCTTCACATTGGGGCTATAATTTTTCTGTCAGTTAAGTTTTGTTATCCACAGCAAATCTGTGAGGCAATATTAACTCAAATGCAGAGATGTTTGCTTTCTTCTACCTACCAATGACATCTTTTCCAGTAAGCGAAATATCATATATACAGAAACTATAAATTGCTGTTTTGATCTGGTAGGAAGTGAGGAATTAATAAAAATTTGATTGATGTACTAGAGTCTTCAGGAACTGTTTAGGGGAGTATGAAAAAGAGTCATGTTTAATTAAACATCATGAATTTTTAAAAAATCCAATTGCTTGTAAAAGTTTGCCAATTAATGCAAAAATATCTGGATTGGGAATAATTTTATCAAAATATGTATATATTTACTATGATATTATCTTTCCCTGGCTATGGCTTGAAATTTTAAATTGATACATGAAAAGATGCGGGAAAAAGTCTGTGTTACTTTAAAAATCTAAAAATCCACCCATTTTTTTATTTTTAGTGATTTTTTGCAATATAAAAAGTAGCATTTTCGTTAAATACCAGAAGCAAAATTTAATTTCCCATACCAGAAACCAAACCTGGACCATCTAGATAATGAACCAGGAATCATAACCACTATCCCTTATGAGATATTGCCAGAATTATCCATAAATATTTGCATAAAGCCAAATTTTAAGTCACTTTTCCATAATTTTTAGATAAAATATGGTCATTTTTTATCAAAATAACTTCAGAATCAAAAGAACTTTCCATTGATATAATGATAAAAAATGATTGATCAGTAGCATAGCGAATATGTTGCTATTTGTGAAACTGTACTATTTTTTGAAACAAAAGCTTAATTAAATAAAAATCTAGTAAGAATATTTAAAAAAAAAGAGTAATACTGAGTGTCATCAGAGTTATCTGTGGATGCAGGGTTTCAACTCGATCAGATAATAAGAAATAGGTTAAAATTGAAGCGTGAATTTTGATTTGGAGTAACATAATTTCAGAGCAAGTTAATAAGCTTATGAAAACATAGTTTCACTTAAAGTAGCAACCACTTCTTGTAGACTTATTTTATGAGTATCATTTTAATGATTGCTAATGAATAGGAGTTGAAAGTATTTTAAAGATGATCAGCAATTTATTTTATCCCTCAATATCTTTGATGCTACTATGACACATTCATGAGAGCTGTGGCATGCCCTTTCACCTACCCCATTACACTAACCTTTGTACTTTTAGAAATACTAAACAGAAAGTTGTAAAACTTTAGGTTCTTTTTTCCAGTGAGGATTTAAGTAAAAGATTTATCCAGTGAGGATTTAATGTAATATTATAAAAAAAAACTTTAATAGATACAAAATTACTGGTGCATCCATAGTTTTAAAAAAATTTTATTATGATATAGCAATAATGAAATACACACACATTTACATTTTTATTGAATGAAATATCACAAGCCAATTCACAATTAACTTCACAAGCCAATTTTCTAGGTCACGAACAAATCAAATAAGAAAAAAAATCTCTTTTGGCTTACCCTAAATTCTAACAAGCTGGGAGTGATTTACAACTTCAGCAGTATATTTTACCTGTTGAGAGCAATACTGGTATGCATGTTTGTTGAACAGAACTTGTATTTAAAAAAATATAAGCATTTATTTTATAAAAAAATTATCTTTAGAAACTTCATGAAAAAGTCTAAAAAAATTATTTCTTTTCTTATTTCTTTATTTATTTTTTTGGCCAAATAATTTATTATTCCTTTCCTTGGAAGACAAATCTCAATGAATTCTTTGGATGACCAGAAATCTTGATTATAATAATGAATGTATTAATGAAGCTTTTTGACTGTCTACTTGAAATATTTATTTGGATAAGTTCTTTTTTATAATAATTGTAATATGCACAAATTAAAAGTACAGTGAATAAAGTTAAAAAAGAACTGAAAAATGTTCATATATGATATTTTATTCAATAAAAATGTAAATGTGTGTGTATTTCATTATTGCTATATCATAATAAAACTTTTTAAAACTATGGATGTACCAGTAATTTTGTATCTATTAAAGTTTTTTTAATAATATTACATTTAAGGATCACAGTAATAAATGAAATGGCATTAGTCACTTGTGTAAAACCCAAGATTCTGTAGTATTCCCTTTTTACTAAGTGAGCATGAAAAGAGAAAGATTGTTCTCACTTTGTGAAAATAATGTTGATAGGTAATTTTTATGTACGAATGCCATATTTTTTGTATTAATTAGCCTGATTTGCATCTGATAGCCATGCTTATTTACAATGACCACTGAAATTTTCTATGAAAGTATATATCTTACTACCATCATGTGACAATTTTACCTTACTCCTCTTGGGTTGTGCGTTCTAAAGTCTATTCAGTGTATTTACGTGTCATTTTCCTAAAGTTTGTTTTAATTCAAACTGAAGGTGCAAAGTCTACTGGAGAGTTGTCATGTAATTTAATGGTATGTCATTAAATGGAATACTTTTTATTCTTGTTTATGACTTTTTCTTTACTAAATAAGTAGCAATTGACTTAAACATGTGACAAGAGAAATTGTCCAAATGGATCTGCACTTCATAAATATCCTGTCAGTATACTGAAATTTCTTCAAAAATTGGTCCTGAAATAGTCTGCTGATAGTAGAATAAACTATTTTTAACATTACTTTAATTCAATTTTAATTTGGCATCATAACAAAATCTTCTCACTATTAGGTCAGGAACTTTTCTGTGCGCTGATAAAGTCATTTTGTTTAGTCATTTTTATCTGTTTTGAAATAGAAAATTGCTTTTTTAAAAAATTAGATTCACCTTAAATATACACATGCTTCCCTTAGTATTACCAAAAATTCAATTTTCCAGCAATTAGGTAATTTTTATTTAATTTTCTACTTTTTTATTTTCTTTCAACAATATGCACTAGCAAATGCAAATGAACTTTCGGCTTTAAAATTTTTTTTAAAACTTCAAATCTTTAAAAATTATTTTATTTACAGTTTCGGAAGGCACTCTTAGTTTTGAAGCATTGAATCTTTCAGGCAACAGATTTTCTTAAGGTCAGAGACTTTACATTAATGATACTTACCTTTGTTTGGTCAGACTGGGGATGACATTTCATGTTCATTTTTCAATTTATTTATTCATTTATTTTCCTACACTTTTTTTCCTTTAAAATACCTTTTATTAAAATGAGATAACTATGATTTTTTATACCACTTTACAGTTTGTTGATACAAATATTCTTTCTTGAAAAGCATGATTATGTAACCTTTGAACTTTCTAATAATTTTAGGAGCCATTTTCAAAATCAATCTTCTGTTCTACTTTCCAGTCAAAACAAAATAGTTAGAGACAAATATTCTGAACTTTCCAAATTTTCATCTCAAATCAAAAGCCAGAAAAATACATGTAAATTTGTTTGCATAAAGTGTGAATGACCTTCTGTAATTACTCATTTTTAAGAGAATTCTAAAATTAATTGTTTAAGGCTCATAAAGGATTAATATGTATTTTAACAATCTTTTTAGTATTTATAAGTTTGCTTCTCTGAATATTATTTTATGTAGCCTCCTGCAAAGCCCCCAAGAAAATCCATTAGTCCTCATTCCTCTGAATTCAGAAGTACTGCCTCTCAAAGAAACAGCTATGAATTTTTGTGTCTTGCAACCAGTGGCTTACATGACTGCCCTTCAAAGTTCCTTGACAGAAACAAGAACAGTCATGATCGAATAAATTATATTAAACACCATTTTCAGTCAGACTATGTTGACATGTCTCTGAAAAATAGAGGTATGGCAACCTATGAAAACCATGACATTATATGTGCCAATGGACTCGATGCAGACAGTGGAAGATGTAGTGCTAATTATAAAAGTGCTAATTTCTCTCCTTCTACTGCAAAGTTTTCTGAGGTTTTACCATTTTCATTATTTTGTGATGATGTACATAGAAAAGTCAGTTCCTTTAACAATTTGATGCCCTCTAAAAGCACACCAGCACTTCATGCTTCTAGACATACTCTAGATCAAGTGCTTCCAGCTACCTGTAAAGAATTTCAAGCCCAAAAGCCAAACTTTTTAAATTTGAAGAAAAAACGAGCTTCAGTTGAAATACCTACAAGTCCAACAAATTATCAGCAGCCACCTACTCCAGATAACCCACCTCCATCACCTGGTACTGCAGAAATAGGCATCCATGAAAAAATCCATCCTTCTGGCCAGGTAAGTTTAATTTTATCAATGTCAGTCTCATTTTACAGGGTTCGTACTCATTTTTGGAACTGAAATTCCCCAAGTTTTCCTGGTGATTTTCCAAGAATTTTAAGTCTATCCATAAAATAAACATAAGTATCGAGTGACTACTTTTTATTTATGTGCCCCTCTCTAAAGTAATCAAATTATGCTCCTTCCTCAAATCCAACATAAAATATGGATTACATCATCAAATATGGTTTCATATTCAATTTGACCTATAAAAAAATCAGGAATTATATAAGAGCTTTGCTGGAGTGAAAAGAGTTTTCAGGACCTCTTCATTGATTGACAGATCCACGATAAATTTTTTATACTATACTCAGTACACAAGGTTATTGCTAAACATTTCCATATTCTTCAGTACCAGGGGCATATTTAAGGGGAGGGAGGGCTTCTGAAACAAGGATGGTTTCAGGCTGAATTTTTAAAGGGAGGTCATTGGACTTTTTAGATAGGTCTATAAATTTTTCAAAAATGCAAATTGAATGTGTGAAATTGTACAGTATATGGATCAAAAGTTCTAAAATAAAAGTTTGGAAGGGGGTCATGGCCCCCTCACTAGAACTGCCCTTGTTCTGAAAATATAAAACAAAAATTTTAAAAAAGCTATTTTAAACAATAGTAACGATAACATTTAAAATAGATGATTCATCTCATAAATATCCATTTCCGATAGTGTGCATGTGTCATTAAGGCAGTAGTCGGCCATTGGATGGAGTGAGGAAGACCGTAAAAAGAAAGAAATATAAAAAAGATGGGTAATTTTTTTTTTTAATTCCAGGCTTGGAGCTGGATTTTCGAGGCTTTTACTGGAAAAATAAATTTTCCATGAGATTTCCTTGAGTTTTAAGAGCTAATTTTCAATTCCCTGAGGGTGTACAAACCCTGTTTTAACTATTTGTTTCAGTAAAACCTGCAAAAATGCAGAAATTTGCTTAAATAAGAAATGTTCAATATGAATATGTTTGCCACATGAACCCTGTATAAATTAGAATTCATCTTTCAGGTAGACCTGTATAAAATGAAAAGCTAATTTTTATAACTTAGTTGAGACATTATGGTATCTTTCATTAATTTCTGTTGGTGTTTTATCTTTGTAGAATAAAAACCTGTCAGCATAGTTTCTACTCTTAAGCACGTCTTTGGTTCTCCACCCAAGACATTCCTTCCTTTGGCAGATAGCCCTAGTGTGCTTTTTTTTTTTTTTTTTTAAAGGAAAACAAAATGAATGTTTCCTTGATTAACCTCAAAACCTTACTTATATTCAACAAATTTACAAATTGCCCATAGATTAAGGAAACAATGTATTATTCACTGGAAACAATAATTATTTTAAAAGTAAATATAACCGTGCAAGAAGAAGTCCATAAGCTATTTTAATACCCTTTTACTTGTCTCAATTAAGCATAACAAAATAATATATTCAAGCTTTTGAATATTTCCTTCATTTAAGACAAGATTTTTAAATTTTAGTATTATCAGAATAGTGTTACTGTTTCTCTAATGAGCAAATTCTCACAAAATAAGTGCTCATGAATTATTAAAATATATATATAAGGAAAGAAAATATGTATCTCACCAATTAACATTATTATTGCCTTTAGACTATATATAAGGTGTATTTGGAAAGTAAGTTCCATTTTGAAAAAAAAAAAAAAAATCAAGCCAGTTTTATTTTTACATGAAAGAGCATGCCTTAAACTATTTTTCTACATAGTTTCCGCCAATGTTCACACATGTTTCGTTGCATGTTACCAGCTTTTCTATACCTTCTTCATAGGAACTTCCTGCCAGTGACGATAACCACAACTACGGTCAAGGATACTACTGCGTGCAATTCAAAACAAACATAGAGGAATGCTCAGTAAAGGAATTATGTTACTTCATAACGCTGCTCGGCCTAATACTGCATGTGACACTCAAAAGATGATTCAATAGTTTCGTTGGGAGCAGTTTGATCACCCACCGTACAGCCTAGACTTGGTACTGTCTGACTACCACTAGCTCCTGGACATGAAGTGCGAGCTAGGGGGGCAAGCTCGTTGAATCCAAAGATGAAATGAAAAATGCTGTGGAGTCATGGTTATTGTCATTGGCAGGAAGTTTCTATGAAGAAGGTATAGAAAAGCTGGTAACTCGTTACGACAAGTGTTTGAACATTGGCGGAACTATGTAGAAAAATAGTTTTAAGTATTTTCTTTCATGTAAAAATAAAATTACCCTGAATTTTTTTTTTTTTTTTTTTTCAAAACATAACTTACTTTCTGAATACGCCGTAGATATACTAATAACTATAAAAATAATAATTCTTATAACATTGTTAAATGTCTAGAAAAATCATGCATTTACCAAAGCAAAACTGTTTGTTAAATAAATGAATATATATATATATATATATATATATATATATATACACATACACATACATATGTACAGGGTGTACCAAAAAAGTGATAAGAAGCTTTAATTCTTTTAGAAATAAGTGAGCAATGTAAGTTGAAAAAAATGTTCAAATAAAATAGGAAAAAAGACTATGTTAAGAAAAAAGTTCTGATTAATTTTTAAGACGCTTCACTCTTTAAATTTGTATACGACCTCCCTATGTTAATATTTTTGGATATCTCTGTATATATAAAATGTATGTATATAAATTTCGCCTGCAAAATCAGCAATAAATGAGGAAAAGTTTTTAAAGGAAATAATAAATTATACATATAAAATAAAATAAATAATTGACTAAAGCCACATAGGGAACAAACACAAATAACAAAGACATTTGATTATGAAGCTAATATCTATAAGTTACCAAACATTGATATAGACTTAAAAAACTTTCTTACACTATCTGTGGCTATCATATCATGTGAAAGATGATTCAGCATATTAAAAATAAAAAAAAAAGCTACTTAAGATCATTGATGGGGTAACAGAGACTGACAAGTGTTTATAGAACATTCAACAGCAAGGCAACTAGATTATGATTATATAATTATTGACTTTACATAATGCAAAGTTCATTAGTGAATAGAAATATTCATCTATTATATCTGATATATGGAATAGTATTTTCATATGCATTGGTGATTCTCACAAAACGGGG
The DNA here is from genome assembly GCA_038373885.1 of Cheiracanthium punctorium. Classification (NCBI taxonomy): domain Eukaryota; kingdom Metazoa; phylum Arthropoda; class Arachnida; order Araneae; family Cheiracanthiidae; genus Cheiracanthium; species Cheiracanthium punctorium. The sequence continues at coordinate 95,459 of JAWZYV010012422.1, forward strand.
CAAAACGAGTCCCTATTAGTTTCCTAGAGTTTGTATTTTAAATTTTACAAGTTTTTCATAAAGCTGAAAAACATAATATATTGAGTATTTATGATTTTATTTTAGATTTTTATCACCATAAAAAACCTTTTTGATATTTTAGTCCCTGTCTCCATCATTTCTGTATCATGTGCATCATTTCTGTTACATAAGTGCTTCAGAAAATACCAAAGTAAGAAATGTCAAGACAAAAATTTATTTTCATGAGATATCAAATATAGCATTTATGATCAAAAGAAGTATTTAGAAAAAATTTTCTCTTAGAAAAGTGTGACAGATATGATGTAAAATCATCAACTTTATTGTGTTCTATTTTGTGAGAATTTGAGTTTTGGCTCTGAATGAAACATCTGGTAATAGAAGTGCCTAAGACTAGCTAGAATGTTTTTGAATGTTCCAGACAGAATGTTCTGATAATGTCTGAAGTAGGTGACGTAGCTAAGAATCAATTTTGGAATCGAGTTTAAAATTTTTGAAAAATGTTTCAGTATTCTAAAAGGTCCCTGAAGTTTCTGAACCTTCAGAAGTTGATTTCGAGACATTTTCACAGGTGGAATGCTTGAACTGCCTTTTAAAGTACCTTAGGGTGGGCTGAAAAGAACGATCCCCCTCCCCCCCCAACTCGTAATGCAGCGAAAAAGTTGTGAGTTTGGGGAACTAAAAAGCTGTCAAAAAAGAAATAAAATCGGTTTATATCTTCCGATCGCGCAACTGCGCTAAACTTTGCCAAAATTTGGAAAATTTCGCCATTTTACGGTAATTTTTAACATTTTAAAACTATCCTGAATGTAATAGCTCAAATTCTTATATATTTGACACCCCCCCCCAAAAAAAAAAAAAAAAAAATCTGCAACATTTTTCTGTTGCCGTTACCTACTAATTTAATGAGATTTTGATAAAATATTTACATCCAATGGTAGATTACAGTTAAAGGGGAAAAAGATAAATTTACAATTTTTCCCTCTCTTAACTGAATGCAAGTTTAAAGTCCAATTATTAGTAATATTTACAAGCAGATTTTTTTTTAAATTGATAAAACTAAGTATTTATGTGAACAGTTATAAATCCAAGAAAATTATGTTGAACACACTTGAATATCTCCGTTTTTATTAATTCTTAGCTTAAGGTACTTTGAAATTTGATTTATGGATGAAGTTAGACATAGTTCATTTTGGTTCCTACTACCGTTAACGGAGGTAAACCCCTCAAATGTCGTTACACTAAAGTCCTAGTACCTTCGTTAACTTCTGTGAAGTCGCATGTTTCTTCCAATGGTTATTTTCGATTTCGCGCATGAGTGTTTAAATCTTGTATTTTCGGCGCTCTTAACAGTTTCTCGTTTTTCTTTTAAATATATCTCCATTTATTATTTTTTAATACACTAGCACTTCTCAAATTTGGACTTCTAAACTACAGAATTTCAATAATCCGGACGAAATTGGGCCTTAATATAGCAATAAATTAGTATTCGACGGAAAATGTTTTTAAGAATTTATTAAAAATGTTTTTAAAAACTAACATCTTTCTATTGTGTAATTTCTCAGTAAATGTGTTTTATTTTTAATACCAGTTTTCTATTAAAAAAGTTTTTTTTCGACTTTACCTGATTATTACCATTTTTTATAATTCATACTCAGGATTTCTATAAATGGGAAATTTTTGTTATCTAGAATCGATAGAGTCCAGACGATTTCGGATTTGAGAAATTCTACTGAAGTTATTTGAAATCCTTTTTGAGGTAGGACATGTTATACTTATTTTGGGATGTTAAAAAAAAAAAAAAAAAAAAAAAAAAAGGATGTTCTTGATACCCATAAATTAGAAGCTTTAATTGGGCTGTTTTGATAGATTTGAAAGGTAGTCACATTACTAGTCTTGTTAGATTACGGTTTTGTTCTCAAAATATTACTGCACACAGATACTGAAGTCTGCACTTAGAAGGTGTAAGCATTACAGTAATAGTTTTGTTTGTTGAGATTTTTTTTTTAATCTAGAGAATGTAACAGCTTTTATTTTCTAATGCTTAAATAAGTCGTTATTGCACTGGAATTGATAAAAAATTTTGAAAACTCCCGGTTTTTTTTCAAAATTTCCTTCTCTCCAAAAAAAACCCGGTTTTTCCCGGAAATAAACCGTGTTTTTTCCACTCTTTGCATCTATACTTGGCCATAGGATGCGCTGTCTACCCTATCCCCATACAAAAAACCTTAACAGGTTAAAAGTTTGTGACGCAGCATTTTACTTTACAGCTATAAATTATAAATATGGGTCTTAAAAATAATGTTATCAAATTTTGAGTGACGCCCTGGTGTGACTTTATAATATTTGTTTTTAAATTCCATTACAGTTGCTTTTGTTTTATTTCCTAAAGATTTATACATTCAAGAGAGGCTTTGAGGCTTTTTATCAATTACACTGTCAAATATTTCACACTTTCACTGAGCTTATATTATGTATTCAAATGAATTTATTTCGATAATTTATCTTTTGCGTCACGCTATCCAAAAGAGCAAGTAAAATTTACGTAAATGTTCAGTTTGTGTCATAGTATCCAAATTAAGTGAAATGTATTCAAATATATAGTGTGTTACAAAGAAAACATTCACGTAAATTTTACTTGCCCTTTTGGATAGCGTGACGCAAAATATAAATGAAATTATTGAAATAAATTCATTTGAATACATAGGCTTAGTGAAAGTGTGATATATTTGACAGTGTAATTGATAATGGACGCCCATAAGGGGGGGGGGCAAGGTAGGGCACTTGCCCCCCCTAGAGTTTTAGGTTAATGTCTCATGATGTATACAAATGGCAAAACCATATCTAAATTTGTTAAAAGTTTGAAATTTGCCCCCCTTTAGAAAAATTTTTTGGAGTTTGCCCCCCCCCCCCTCCTTAGAAGAATTCGTATGGGTGCCCATGTAATTGATAACTGAAAGCACTTGGATGTGTAAATCTACTTTTAGGAAATGGAACAAAAGCCTGTATATATAGAGTGCCGCAGTTGGTTGTCGGTTGGTGTGGGCTGCGTCACTCGTAGAACTATCGTTCTCCATGATTAGATGTCCATGGTTAGCTCCCTCTGTTATAAATTGGCGTAGCGACCAAAACTTTTGTTCGGGGCACGATATCTTTTTGGCGGCCTCCTCACCCTCCTATTTTTTGTCAAATTTTCTTTGTCTTAGGGACGATTTGGCGCCTCTCTGAAAGCGGTGTCTTGGGCATGGTAGACCCCCCCTTCCCCCTACGCCACTGCTGTTATAGAAGCCTCATATCGCCGTCAAACTGAAAATGGTGTTCTTGTGCCCATTCTTCCAAGTAAACAGCTTGGAATGCATGTCGTATACGCAGGGGCGCTCTTAGGGTAAGTGGTGCTCCCTGCAAACGTAAACAAGGCGCCCCCTTTTATGCTGTACTCAGATTTTGAGTTCGAAATGGCGCCCCGATGCGATGCTTACCTTGCTTACCGTGTCGGGTCCGCCCCTGCCTATACGGTATGATGATCCGCCGATCAAGATGGATAAGGAGTGCCATAACGAAAGGCGGTTCATAACGAACTCTGCTGGAATATAGTCTTTTTTGGCCGTCCGCTATATTATGCCTGTAGTTATATTTTTTTTTTTCTCCGCATCTACAGTACTAAATGTGTTAATTTAATAATTGAACAGTTTCTCTTTGTAAATAAAAATATCGCATTTAAACAATTTTAGTAATTTTTCTTTATCTATAAAATGAAATTAATGTTGACACGTTTTTAATGGATGATTTACTTTTTGCTTTTAAAATACTAAAGTATTTTTTATTTAAAATAACCAACAAAAAATAATGAAATTCGCATGTTTACCATGTAATAGGAATCAGAAGCTGTATTTAAAATGCTGTAGTTTTGAGTCTTACTTGGCTGACTTGTTATCTTGCTTTGAAATATGCTGTAGTCTGGAGTTATTCAACCCTAACTTTTTAAATCCATGTGCTACAACGGACAATGGTGAAGTGTTGAACGTTTTAATTCTAATTCGATCTCTTGCAGATCTGTCTAATTTTCGAAGCAAAAGAACTCTTTTATCAGCTATTGACCAAAGTGTTGTTTTCCTTTTAATTATTGTTTTTTTAATCATTTCAAAATCTTATTATCATATTTATAGACTGACTGCGTTTACTTCTCACTTTTCATATCATAGATCATGCTTGTTAAACATTAAAAAAAAAAAAAATTTCAACTATCCTTTAATGGAAACTACTGTTTGAAAATCGAAAGTGAATTATTTCATGAAGAGGTAGTAGGTAGGTGTTTGCAAAGCAACTGTTGCATGACGAATATTGTGAGACAGTGATGACTTATCGTAAATGTGCTTCATCATGAAACCATTTGATATTAAATTAACGAAAATTTTATATTTGAAGTACTTGTGATAGGATTTATACGGTGGGTGCCCATACCAATTTTAGGGGAGGGGCTCATCTCGGGCTTTCAAACATGTTAGTACTAAAATAATGCAAAAAGTTCAGTATGCCTTAAAATGTTCCTTATACCGTCGACTGGAGGGTGGGGGGAATCGAGCTCTCACTTGCCCCGTATATGGCCTGTACTTATACTGTTCATTAAAAATTGGTTAGAATTAATGTTACGAGCACAATCTTGACAGTTTTGCAGGAATATCTCTCAATGCTTTATCAAATATAACTGGTACTTTCTGGAAAATTTCAGAAAATACAATAGCAAATATCCCTGTTCACGATGCTAAACACAGCTTTATCTTTTTGGTCTTTTAATGACCACTCGGGATTCACCGAGAAAAGCTAACCCGTGAAACCACAAAACCACGCCTCCCACACTGTGGTGCGACGGGAATCGGAATACATACTTTATGTTGTTCTATGTATAATTATAAAACAGGTACGGGCAACGTTTGAAAAGTTGCGGGCCAGTTTTTACGATGTTAGCGATGTTGTGGGCCGAAATTCAGGATGTTAGCGAAGTCGAGGGCTGTATATTTGGGATTTTGAATGGTTTATATGGTTTTATACAGAGTTTTGATACGTCCCGTGGGTCGGATCGAAAGCCGTGGCGGGCCGGCGGTTGCCTAGTGTTATAAAACATGAGTTAATTCCATGCAAGCCAAAGGGGAAAAAAAAAACACGTTCCACGTTCACTGTTTATTTTTAGCTGAGTTTAAGTAGTTAATTTTATAAGGTTTGTCTGTCAAAACACTGAATATTTTGACCAACTTTTTTTCAGCCTCATCGTGTGCGTCGCGAAAGCCGTTGAATAATTGCATTATGCGTTGGAAGGGAAAATAAAGACATCTGATAAGGAAGTCATAATCTTAAGTAATTAAGCTCACTGCGTATGACATAGTAGCATTCATTAAGTTCATTGAATTTCGTTCCTTAGTTATTCGTAGTTTAGTGTTGTGAGCGGAAAGAATTATTTAAAGAAAAGTAACTCTGTATGTTAGTTTAGTTTCTTCGCAGTCAGTTGTTAAATAATTGGGCCTGAGAAACAGACCTTTAAAAGATTATCTATTTTTCGAACAAGACTGGACAGAATATGATAACTTTATTTGTTGTTTTATAGAGCTAGAATAAAATTTTGAGATTGCGAAAATATTCATCAACATTTTTAAAAAAGTTCCGCTCAATTTTAGTGGAAAAAATCTAAATACGAATGAAGAAAGGTCACTTTTAAAGATAGGTTACATCTTGATTTCATATACGCATTTAGCTTATCATTTACAATGTGTTCGAAAGCTTAATTTACCTATAAGAAGTGATGACACACGTTATTGTAACATCTCCAGGGTTACTTTTCGTCTCGTGTCAAACACTTAGCAAATTCAGTATCGGCAGCTTTCTGATTTGAGGGCCTGTAACATACAGTCTTTTATTTTGTTAGAGAAAAGGCGATAATCCTGGGCCAGGGGGTCTATTCTCCCTCCGTTGTAACCCTTCAGTCGGTGATTAAGTTGCAACTTTTCTCACTCATTTGTTAGCTAACCACTGCCTTAACAACTTTTTTTTACTGGTTCTTTCTGGTTTGGCCAATCACAAGAAATCCTTAACGCTTCTCTTTTTAGCCCCTCCTGCGATCCCTTGAAGGCAGGGTAGAGATAACAACTATCGTTAACAACCGAGAGAGGTAGATTTGATCTCCTGAGGATCTATTCACTCCAAGTTGTCACTCAACAGTCGGTGATTAGGCTAGAAATTTTCTTAGTTGCTATTTAACGACTGCCCAGCGACTTTTTTAAACTAGGTGCAACTTGTTTATCTTACCACAAGAACCTTTTAACATTCCGCCTCAAGGCGGGACAGAGTTAAAGACTTTGCTTTTTCACCGACTCGGGGAGAAACGACCTCCAGACTTGTCCTATAAAAGATCTAACTATCAGTTTTATCAATGCCTATTTTACAGTGGCGAATACACTCATTCTTTCGGAAACGAACTAATTTTTAAGAAAAGCTTGCTTGGCTTATACAAAATGTACAATAGAGCAATGTAATTTTTTTGGGGAGGGGCTAATTTATTAAAAAAAAAAAGAAATCATTTGACCTAGTGTAAACAGAATGTACAACGCAGTAATATGTAATCCTTTGAGCAATGTCTTATTTTAGGGGAGGGGCTGATTCCCCCAAGCCCCTTCCCTGGATCCGCCACGACTATGTTTATGTAGTGAAGAAAGAATAATATTCTGTGTAAAAAATAAACTGCCTTGGACTACAGTTTTTACTCCAACTTTAAAATTTCTTTTGGGCTATTTTGTGGTAACATAATGTAATTTTCTATCCTCACTGTCCCACTTGCGCAGAAAGTAGTACTGCTTTATAATTCCTGTTTGCATACTCATTACTATTGCAGTAATTTTCAAATTGATAATGATCTAATCTTGCATTTATTTTCTGAGTGATTTATGTTTTAGAGCATTTAGACCAACAAAATAATTGACCTGACCTGCAACGTATGATACTGTCCGTTCACCGTAACCTTGACATAAATAACTTTAGTTACTATATAGTGATTTAAAAAAAAATAAAATTTTCATTATTCTAGATGTAAATTTCACATAAATGCAGACAAAAAAAAAGCACCTTTTAAAGTAAACGCATATGGATTGCTCATGGCATATGACAGAAACTCATGTGTAACATAAAAGCCAGTCCAGAAAGTCCTCCAGAAATTATAACAGTACTTAGATAAAATGTCGTTGTTGGAAAACGTAATGAGAAATATATGCATCTTCACATGATTTACTTATCACACATAACTGTTTAGTATATTTTTTATGAAACAATGCCCTCAAATTTATACTCAAGCATTTTTGCAGTTATTATCGAATAGTAGATAAGCTCCAGAACGTCGCGTTGATTTGTCAGCAAAACTAGCTAAAAAACCGGTTAGAGTCGAACCTTCATCAAATGACTGAAACAGCTAAAAAAATATTCCAATTATGTAATACAAAGGGTTTCTTTTAGAGTCAGACAAATTTCTCGGAAATTCGAAATCAAGAACGATAACTGCGAACCGGTTTTTCGTTGTAGATGCACTTGAGCACGTTAGCAGACGAGGGCAGAAAGCTAGCAGTTTTGATTTTCATTTTGTCATTGCGTATGCGTGTGAACTTGACTGCTTGGGATGTAACGAAATAAAGCTTGCTGGAAGAAGACTAATGGCTTATGAACAGCAATTTCTTTGTTTGTTTGTTTAACGTTCGACAAAAGAATTAATGCTTTTTGAAATATTGGGCTGGCAATAAAGTAATTGCGTTTTCTTACATAAAATTCAAACAAAAAAAAATTTCAACAAGTTTTTAATTACAGACAAGCTGTGCCTAAACGTACGATTCATATTTGTTACAATTTAAAGCAAGAATTGTACTGGTAATATTTTCTTCGTCCATGAAAGATGGCCTCCCTCCTTCTTTTTTCACCTCTATCCTCATTGGAGAACAGTATTCAAAATTTCCTGAACTTGATTTTTAGGCATTCGTGATTGCTGTATTTTACAGCAAGAATTTTACAGCTATCACACACGAGATATGTGAAAAGAACTTTTTGGCCCACGACTCCCCCCCCCCTACCTCAAGGTTACGAATTTTGGAAAATGTCTAATCCAACACCTTTGAAGAACTCGCATACTTTCCAAATTTCGTATTATTTGCCTTAGTAGTTTTGGTGAGGTGAAATAATGACATACGAGAAAACGAAATTACTTTGTTGCCAATCCAATAGTAATACCAAATTTGATTAACCCTGTTATGTCCATAGTAATAAATATGCTGCCATTCCTTAAACGTTTTTTTTTTTTTTTTTTTTTTTTTTTTTTTTACAATAATGTTTCGAAATGTAATTTTGAAGTCATAAAGTACCTTTAATTAATTATAGTTGTAGTTTGGGTCCACAGATAAAAAATATTAAAATATTTTAGAAGCAACATGTTTATACTCATTGGTTCTACTTGCAACATGTTCTACTATCAAGTTTTTCTACTATTTTAATAATATTTAATATGAAGAAATATTAATAATTGCCATATATATGTAAGAAAATATAGACTTTTTCACTAGATACAAAATTTTGTAAAAAAAAAAAAAAAAGCTTCATCTACAATGTTTAGAAGAGTTTTAAAAATCATAGTGCTATCATTTAAAAAATATATAAAAAATAATTTTTTAACCCTCTCGTCACCCTGAACCTCATATGAGGCTCCTACTTCAAATAGCAATATTTAGAGAGAAAACAATTAAATTTAGTATTTTTTTCTTTCAGTGATATCAATATCATTAATTCATGTAGAAAGTATATGAGGCTCTTAACTAGATGCATAAATCGTGCCTAGATTACAGTACTAGTCAATTTAGGTCATTTTTTACAGTTTTCGCTTATTGTTTCTGGAGAAAAATTAAGAAAATATTTACGCTGCTTTTTTACCATTTTTTTTTCTTTTTAAGGTAAGTATATATATATATATATATATATATATATATATATATATATATTTTTTTTTTTTGGTGTTATTCCTCAACCTTTACCTAATATGTGCATCCTTTTAAATTAATTTTAGCATAACAAAATGCTTCGAAAATGCAGAAATTATTAATAGAAAAATCTAATATTAATCGACAATAGAAAAAAATATTTTTGCATGATTTATAATAGTATTTCAGATGCATTAAATGCTAGACAGATTTATTTTCTCTGTTTTTTCATAATTCGGTGACGAGAGGATTAAACAATTTTTTTATTACACTTACGTTATTTGACTTAAAAGAACACCAACTCATTGTAAAAATATGTTTTTGCTTGGGAATTTCTCATAGTGAGAATAAAATGGTTTAATTATTTTCCAAGTTAAGCTTAACGGGGAGGGGGAGCTTTGAATGGCCTCATTGACGCCTCATTTTGGGGTATACATAAAAAAGTATCAAAGTTTCAGATGACACAATCCTGCTCCAACCGGAGCCATCGTGATTCTACCAGGCCTGCTTGTGCGTTCCGAAAGAGGCCTACGGACTTTTCCTCATTGGTAAGATTCGGCCGTTAGATGACGTATCTAAGTTCTAAAACCAATAAGTGAGCATCCGTAGGCCTCTTTGGATGATTCATCGGAGTGCACAAGCAGGCCCGGTATAATCACGTTGGCCCCGCTCCAACCTCCCAGTTTCTTTGAGTTTGAAAGACACAGTTTTTCGAGATCTATAGCACTTTTATGGCTGTCATCTCAGTTGTTCATAAGTACAAATTCATATTTATTTATAGCAAAGTACAATTGACAATTTTTACATCCACACCCAAAGCTGGGAGTCGAACCCGGGCCCAAAGGATGGTTGTAGGGCGTGCTAGCCACTACACCGCCTGGGCGGCAACCTCCCAGTAACAACACAATAACATGACACATACAATCCTCATGTTTGTAAAATTATCAGCGCGTACCGCTCTTTTCCATGCAAAAACTGTAACCGATGTGATTAGATTAGTGGTCTTAGTTTCTTTCGAGTTTAAAAGTGACTTCAGTTTGTTTAGTTTCGTTGCCTAGGTGATGCGTTTGTTTATGTTGTTGTTGTGAAGATGTGTATCGGATTTGTGTGCTTCGCTCGAAGTCCGCTTATAAATCCTCGTCAGAAAGACAGGACAAGGGGGATGCCCACCGTGGGGGTCTTTCTAAGGGGTACTAACCCGTATTTACGCTAAGTTTCGGAGAAAACCACGGAAAACTCTGACGGTTAGGTTGACCGAAGCGCGATGGGACCCGAACCCGGGACCTTCACACTTCACCCGTCTGCCATTTCCAGCGACACAACTACTGTGCCATAGTGAGGCATTTGTGTGCTTGCATTTGTTTATCACAAAACGCCCTGCTGCATTTGGAACATTTATTTCGGATTTGTGTGCTTGGATTCAAGGATCCGCTTATAAGTCCTCATCGGATACGACGAGGATCTGAAGTGGACAACAAAGACAGGTTACTAGCACAGAGAAAGGAAATTTAAACAGTGGGGGATTCACTGGGAATCGAACCCAAAACACTAGGCTTAGGCGATTAACCTAAAGTAGGACATGCCCTTAACCCTCAAGCTCCCTTTTCACCCGTAACGTCCTATGACGTTTTGGGTGAAGAATCAGAAGAAAGGAATAGAAAGCAAACAATCTTAAACATTTAGTTTATATTACAAATACTAAAAAATTTGGATCTTCTTCACTCATTTTTTAAACTGAAACCGGTTGACCTTTGTTCTTAAAGACAACTGAGTGCAGTTAGTTCAAAAACTAAATCAATTGAGACAGTTGATTTTGTTTTCGACTGGGGCCCCACTAGACCGAGTGAATAAGATTCTGAATATGGTAGATTGCTAAATTGTTAAGGCCCAGGGTTCTAGCGAACTGCGCGGTTATCTCTCTAACGGTCTGGAGTTTGGGGCAGTTTTCTCCAGATGTAACGTGAATATGCGTAAGAACAATTTAAGAAGGCCTACGCCCAAAGCCCCCCCCCATAGGAAAATACCCCTGCCTTAGATTTTCTTTGAACACGATAAACAATTAGTTTTCGGTTGTTTGTTTACAGTTACTTTTGATCTGATTGGACGTTTTCTAATAAGCAAACGCATCACATCGGAGATGAACTTAAACAAACTGTGAAGTCATTCTTAAAGTCCATCGAAACTTAGACCACTAATCACACCAGTTCTAGTTTTTGCACGAAAACTTGTGTCACGAGTTCATGAGTATACGAACATGCCCAATATTTACTATTTAGATAAAATATTCTTCGTGAAGAGCGCCCACCTAGTGGACGAATTTCGTATTTTGCTGAAATATTAAATGCACGAAATTAAACATTTGGGAGTGGACACTTCCCTTAGAAAGTTTGATAACGTCGTTGCTGCATGGAAATGACGCAACACCTCACTCGGTAACTGCTGGTGTAGTCATCGAAGAGAAGACTACATTAAGAGATGTATTTATCATTAGGATCACAGTCAAATAAACAGTATTTACATTTTTTTCATGCGACGATAAGTTTTAACACAGCTATAAATTCCCACTAAACTCAAACTCACATTAAAACATTAAATTCATGTTACATAAAAAACTCAGTAAAGAAATATTTTCTGGCTTCAATATACACCGTGGCTGACGAAAAGTCCTTTTCGTCAGCCACAATATACAGACTCGCAACAGATATAAACTCAGTATTTTAATCATCTCAAGATAATTTTTTTTAATTCATTTGTTAAGGCAACCACGTAAATACCAAGTGAAAAAAATAATTAAAATTTAATGGTCGCGTTCATAATCTTCACATGCTAGGTTGGGAAGTTAAAGAACATGTAAAAACTTGTTTGCAGTTAACGCGGGAAATGACTCATTCTTTAACCGCTAGGATTGCTGCACGTTACTCGATTTCCAATGTTTACATATTTGAACCTTAGGAGAATACGAATCCCAGCAAGCAGCTATGAAGACTGTCAGCTCCTGTAGTTATATCTCCACAATTAAATGTTATTATAATATTTTGTTTCATTTAGGATTGTGTTTTTATGTATTAAAAGTATGTGTATTATTCTTTTCTATGTATTAAAAAAAGTCTAAATCGGAGTTGTAATTAGGACAAAGATATGTAAAACAGATTTTCATATGGGAGTCAATATGATTGTCCAAAACTTCCCGGCAAGGACGTATTCACTAGGGAGGCTGCCCCCTCCTTTCTCCGAGATGTGATCCTTTACTTAGCTTACAATTGAAACTTGGCTTACAGTTTGATCCCCCCTTCCCCCCGAAATAAAATCTTGGATATGCCACTGCCCCCAGTACCCTTAACTGCAGTGAAAACTAAATATTACTACTGCAGCTACTAATAAAAACTCTCTTTTCAACATCTTTGTATTTCAGAAACATTTAAAAAATTTAAAGCATACATTATGTCTCTTTAAAATAAATTCATCTTGCAATATTGCATGAATATGTATATTTACACCCTCTCAAAAATGTATTCGAGTTAAAGTCAACTAACAAGGTGGAGGCCCGGCCTCGGGGAAACGGATTTCAATGATCTTTGGCACAGTGGTAGTATACCATGTGAATATACTACGTGTAAAATACTAAGACGCAATACTCAAATATTGTCGAGAAAAATTAATGTTAATTTTCGAATCACTTCACCAAAACTTTGAATGTAAGTTACGCGGTGATCAGATTGAGCGCCGTGGTGTAATGGTTAGAGCGGTGATCTTCTACTCAGGAGTACCTTGTTTAAATCTCGTGCTGCGCTAGCGTTTTTTTTTTCCGCTCACTCTGTTTTTAAATACAAGACTGGTAAATAATTCCATTTTAGTCAAGTAAATAATTTACTTATTTTTTTTTATTCATTTATTTATTTTTAGTACCTATTTATTGATTTTTTTTTATTATTTAAATTTTATTTCTACTTGCAAAATCTTTACTTTGGAGTCAGAATTTTACACATTCAAAATAATTCACTTTTAACACTCGCAAAACTCAATGTTTATTTAAGGTACATTTCTTTTTGTGACAATCGTAAGACAGACTTCTTTTCTAATTTTCACCCGTTCGTGATGCCACGGCAACAGCATTATTTCTTTAAATCGTCTGTCATCTGTTGATAGGTTGTCAAATTTAAAATATCACATGTTAAAAATTAATTGCAACGCCAGTTTCTAATACACTACCCGAAGAAGCTATGATGATAGGCACAGAATTGCACAATAATGCGTAGGATGTGTTGAATGAAAAGAAGTTTGTAACTGATGAGAAATTGATCCATGCTCAAGAAGAGTGTATAGAAGAAAGTTTCGAATCAGCTAAAGATAACTCATCTGATGACTATGTAACAAATGGGGAGGAAAAAAGAAATTCAATTAGTCATAACTATATTATTGATTATAATTATTCTATTCAAATAATCATAACTATAATCAACTGTAAAAATAGACTTCGAATAGTAGAAATAAAATTAAAAAATATATGTAAATAAGTAATACAAAAATTCAATAAGTAGTAAAAATAAATAAATGAAACAGTAAATAAATATTTACTGGACTGAAAGTACTAATTACCAGTATTGATGCATTTAAAAACAGAGTGAGCGGGGGAAAAAACAAAAGCTAGCGCAGCATCAGATTCCTCTAACTATTACACCACCGGCGCTCATTCTGGTTAGCACGTAACTTCTATTTAAAGTTTTGGTGAAGTGGTTCGAAAATTAATATTAATTTTTCTCGACTGTATTTGAGTATTGCGTCTTAGTATTTTTACACGTAGTATATTCACATGGTATACTATCACTGTGCTAAAGATCACTGAAATCCGTTTCCCCGAGGCCGGGCCTCCTCCTGAAAAGTAACTAGTAATGAAAGTATAGTTACAAATTTTCATATTTTTATCGAGTTGTGCTTTTTTCAAAGAATAATTAATTATTCGCAAAACTGAAATAGGAAATTTCGTTTATACTCAAATACTTTTTTGAGAGGGTGTCGGCGTGATCGAGTGCACACAATGCTCACAATTTTCTTTGAATACTTCATAACAATACCGAATAACTTAAGTCAGGGGCGTGGCCAGAGGAGGGGCTGGAGACCCAGGTACCCAGCACTCCCACCCCCTCCCTCCGAAATAAAATCCTGGCTACGCTACTGTCTTGGTCTTTTGTAAGTTGTAGAAATAGAGCTGTTTCACCTATGTGATTATCACTACGTCACACCTTAGCAACCAACTGTTTTTGGTCAAACATTCGTTCAATTGAGAATGGTCATTGGCCAAAAACGTGGCTTTGTATCCCTAAATATCAGAGTTGACCTAAAAAAAATGTTAGTGACGTCATGTGAGAATACGCCATTGTTTGTTTGTCACGCAGCGGCAGTTGACTGACTGTTTAACTCATCAAAAGATGCTCTGTTTTTGTTTCTTATTTGTATTGTGCGTTTGGCAACGATTGTCGCAGAACGTGATTTCTGTGTAAATAACGATGAGTTTATAATCTTGCGATCTGTGTGTGAGGCATAAGCTGATTCTTGAAGGTAAGACAGCGTTTAATCGGTGTTTTGCGTTCTGAATTATGTTTTTATTTTTGTATAAAACAATCGTTAATTTTTTTGTTAGGTTCTGTCATAATTATACTTAACTTATGTGGATTTAAATGTTAGCTTTTTACAAGACTGATAACTTTTAAACATATTTCAGCTACACTTTTAAACTCTTTATTTTAAGGCACTTTTCGTATACTATATTTGGGTGTAACTTTGTTTGTGAAAACGTTGAAACTGTACCTTGATAAATAAATAATGGAAACGAATGTCTGTTGTAAATACAAAGTATTATGCGGGTTTGATTCTAAGAAACTCTTTGCGTTGGTGAAAAAAAGATATCAATGACATCGTATATTTACAGTATTATTCAACACGAGCCTTCTTAAAAAGAAAAGAAAGTTTATAGTGACGAATTTGTTTATTATTCAATGCTTTTTATTTAAAAAAAAAAACTGATTAGTTTCGGATTTAGTTTCCTTTATATCCTATTGCTCGTTATTCGGGAACAGAAATTGTAGTACAGTATAGAACCTGTTATCCGGAATGGTTGGGACCGGGTGTATTCTGGATAATTGAATTTTCTGGATAACTGGTTGGGGATTAACATGACATCTACTGATTTGATTGGTAGCATAAATGTTACTCTCTTGATTATAATTAAACATAAATAGTTCACATACTAGAAAAATAATATAAAAAAAAACTCTTAATATGATCAAGATAAAGTAAATATTATAATCATTTAGAGAGGAAGTAGCAAATGTTTGATAACTACTTGAAAACAGTCACACACTAAAAAAATAAATGAAATACCTTACCAGATTGCTTACTTTATAAATTCTAGCTGTAGTACTCAAAAAAAAAAAAACCTAAGAAATTTTTTAAAAAATCATATTTTGCTTTTCTTTCAGAAAAAAATATGAATTTAATCGATTGAAAAATGATTCTGGATAACTGGTTTCCGGATAAGAGGTTCCATACTGTACATGGTACAAGTAGGACTGTTGCATAGCCTAGGTTTAAAAGAAATGTACAATATTAGGTTAGGTGAAGAGAGCTACAATTTTACAAAACTAGAAAGAGCTCCTAATAACAGTTTATTGACAAAATTAAAATTTTTGGATTAAATGCACAAATTGAATGAAAAATAAATTCCTGTTATAATATTGATCCTTTACATTAACACTGATGTTAGATTATTTAAAAATTAAGAAACACTTAATTACATTAATTAGCAGTAGGCTTGCCAACTTTTATTTACAGATTTATGGGATTTCCATGATTAATATTCGGGATGTGGCAAAAAAAGTACAATTCAACTTTATACAGGAAAGCAAGAAACAGATTTGATTTTTACACTTTAAATAGTTTTATTTAATATTGTGCTAACAAAAGTTGGACTATATTCCGTATCCGGTGCTGTTTACATATCGATGTTTGTTTACATGTTTCATTTGGTGATACTTCTGGCGCCGTCGTGGGCAATGCACATTGGAAGTGAAGTACCCTGCCAGTAGTAGTTGTGACTGGCAACCACAAAGAATATGTGTATCGTCAGTTTGAGAATTTGAAATTGTTTCATGTTATGGATGGAAGGCAATGAAATATGGGACTATATTCCGTATACGGTGACTTGTTTACATTTGATGTTTTGTTTACAAATTGATTTGGCGTTGGCTCTGGCGCCGTCAACGGCGATGCTCAGCTGCAGTGAGGCACCCTGGCGGTGATTGTTTAGACTGGTAACCATAATGAAACGCGGGGTGTTTGAAGTATGGGATATTCATTCAGTGCTAATTGAATGACGGTAGTTGTTTGTTTGTGGCGAGTGATAGAGTGGATTAAGTTTGTGTTGGCTTTTCCCTGTGGTTTTGATTCTGTTTTACGGACTCTTTATCGTAGGTTAGTAAGCGTATCGGGGAATTTCGTCGTCAGTATTTATGTGTGGATGTGGAGTTTTTTTTATGTTTTGAAAGGAAAAGGAGCATTCTTTTGTGTGTGTTTGATAGAAATATGGTGTGAATATAGAGCTAAATAAAAGAAAGCATGGTGTTACGTTATAAGCCGGTGGGTGTTGGGGACATTTCTGAGCGGTTATTTAAAAAAAAAATAAAGGTAAGTGCTCTTTTTTAACGAATCTTTCAAATGTTTAAGGTTTTTAATGTGAATTTTAAATTGATATTCGATGTGTTTTATGTTTTCGTAAGTGCTATTTATGTGCTATTCTAATCATACTGACTTTATAAGAGGTGTACAACTAGGTTGTTTAATCCACCGATGTTTTTTTTGAGTTGAAAACGGGCCAGTGTTTGCCCAGTTTACATTAGCTGTACAACTAGGTTGCTTAATTCACTGTTGTTTTTTTAGTTAAAAACGGTCCACTGGTTGCGTAGTTTACATAGCTGTACAACTAGGTTGCTGAATCCACTGAGGTTTTTTTAGTTAAAGACGGTCCACTGGTTGCATAGTTTACATAGCTGTACAACTAGATTGCTGAATCCACTGAGGTTTTTTTAGTTAAAAACGGGCCACTGGTTGCCTAGTTTAGATAGCTGTACAGCTAGGTTGCTGAATCCACTGAGGTTTTTTTAGTTAAAAACGGGCCACTGGTTGCCTAGTTTAGATAGCTGTACAGCTAGGTTGCTGAATCCACTGAGGTTTTTTTAGTTAAAAACGGACCACTGGTTGCCTAGTTTAGATAGCTGTACAACTAGGTTGCTGAATCCACTGAGGTTTTTTTAGTTAAAAACGGACCACTGGTTGCCTAGTTTAGATAGCTGTACAACTAGGTTGCTGAATCCACTGAGGTTTTTTTAGTTAAAAACAGACCACTGGTTGCCTAGTTTAGATAGCTGTACAACTAGGTTGCTGAATCCACTGAGGTTTTTTTAGTTAAAAACAGACCACTGGTTGCCTAGTTTAGATAGCTGTACAACTAGGTTGCTGAATCCACTGGGGTTTTTTTAGTAAAAAACGGACCACTGGTTGCCTAGAATGACTAGTAAACATGGCGACAGTCGCTGGAGCTTGGCGGTCGCCAAGCTCCAGCGACTGTCGCCATGTTTACATGGGGTGGTCACCGGCTTGTACAATTTTACCGAAATATGTTATGCTAATGTATGAAAAGAATTTGTGTGTGTTTGTTAGAAATATGGTGTGAATATAAAGCTAAGTAAAAGAAAGCATGCTGGTGTTACGTTATAAGCCGGTAGGTGTTAGGGAAATTTCTGAGCGGTTATTTAAAAAAAAAATAAAGTGCTCTTTTTTAACGAATCTTTGCAATGTTTAAGGTTTTTAATGTGAATTTTAAATTGATATTTGATGTGTTTATGTTTTCGTACGTGCTATTCTAATCATACTGACTTTATATGAGGTGTACAACTAGGTTGTTTAATCCACTGATGTTTTTTTTTTTAGTTGAAAATGGGCCAGTGTTTGCCCAGTTTACATTAGCTGTACAACTAGGTTGCTTAATCCACTGAAGTTTTTTAGTTAAAAACGGTCCACTGGTTGCCTAGTTTACATAGCTGTACAACTAGTTTGCTTAATCCACTTAGTTTTTTTAGTTAAAAACGGTCCACTGTTTGCTCATTTTAAATTGCCTGTTACTGACTTTGCGGACGTTCTTTTGGTTAAATATGGACGTTCTATTTTGTTTTAATGTTTTTGTTAGTGAAATAATGTGCAAGTTTAATGTGTTAAAATACTTTGCTGATCGTGCAAAATGGTTGGCTGTCGCTGGGGCTTGGCAACCGCCCAGCTCCAATGACTGTCGCCGTGTTTACATGGGGTGTGCACCGTCTTGAATGATTTTACCCAAAAGTTAAAACACTCAGGCAGACTAATGAAAAATTAACATTAATTATTAGAATTTTCCATCTGTATATTATACCTATTTATTTCCTTTAATAAACAAAAACAGAGCCTTTTTACTTTGGCATTTAACAAATAATTAAAACAATCCACAAGTAGGTATCCATAATACAGTAGAGAGCCAGAAATCCGCACAGCTTGGGACCATGGCTTGTGCGGATTTTGGGATTTTGCAGATTTCAGGCCATAAAAGATAAATCTTTGCATTTTTGATTTTAAAAAAGCAGAATACAACTACAATGAACTAACAATCAAAAGCATTGCACTCATGTTTTCACATTAAATGCAAAAGCATAGGTGAAAAAAGAAAAAACAATCTCACAAAGACTAGGAAAACACATGGTTTCAAAATTTACTTCTTTTTTATTTTGAAAGCATGTTCTATGGTGGTTTGTTTCAAGACATTTTTTTTTTAATTTTCACTTTATTTATTTTTAAAAAATTGTACATTATGATTAATTATTGTTTTGTAACAGAACTTTACTGGTCTAAAAATTTAAGGTATTCTTCTCCTAACTTTAAACTTTCATCAAATGTATTTTTTTTTTTTTCATCATAAGTGAATGACGAGAGATACTAACACACAATGAGATGTATTTTTATGTTTGTCCGTAGTCAGTTACATAGGCAAAATTTTAGCGTATCTTTTTTTTCTAAACTATTAAAAAAAGTTTAATTATACTCTATTAAAAATTGGTGTTAATGAAAAATAAATAGAAATTGCCAGTGTGGAATCTATTACCGAGCCTTTGCAGTTAGCGCGGCAGAGCAGAGAAAAGTTTCAAGCCTGAGAAAGTAGGAGGAAGGAAAAAAGAAAGGCTCTAGAGAAGTCCCTCAACTTTTCTCTTCAATAGGCGCTGATTACAAATTCGGTGCATCTGATAATCGTTTGTTTTAGGCAATAACTCTTGATACTTTTTTTAATCATGAAAAGAAAATAGCAAAAATTAGGAGAAGAAATCTATTTATATTTAAATTTCCATAAAAGTATATGCTTTTTCTGTACTCCGTAGTAAATAAAATAAAATTCAGTAGCAACTACGGAGAATCTGTAGTAGTTGGCATCTCTGGATGACTGCAAATTTCATTATTTACATCAGAGGTGTGCGGATTATAGGTCGGCGGATTTTTGGTGCTCTACTGTATATACCTTTATAAGAGAAACTATAAATCTTAAATCACATTTTCTAAGATTATTATAAATATTTATTTGGAAAAAAAACTTAAGGTATATTGAACAACTTTTACTAAAGTCATAATATTACTAGGGATCGACTGATATCACATTTTTGCCGATGACCGATACCGATACTTTTAAGTTATGGTATCGGCCGATACCAATACTTTACATACTTTAATGTCATTTAAACCTACATCTGTATTCTGGACAGTTTTTGTAACAAGAGTGTAGTTCTCGTTAAAATGAATAACAGCAAGATGAAATTTGAGCCCAGTAAAAAGCATTAAAAAGAAAAAGCAGTGGATGCATTGAAGTGTATATTTACAGTAGTCCTAGTCTCTCTTTTCTATTCAATCATGCCGACGAATGGCTGAATTTATAAAAAGCTGAACACCAGGAAGCGTCTTAGTGTGCAGGTCGGAATTCTTTCTTCTCACGTGGCTGTCGATCTAATGGTCTAGAGTTTTGAGCGATTTTCTCCAGATGTTACGTGAATATGCGTTAGACTCCCTTAAAAAGTCCTCTGCCCAAGCCCTCCCCCCATAGGTAGATGCCCTTCATTTAGGTGTGACAGAACGCAAACACGGGGGAGTTAAAGGGATATGTTAATAAGAGAATATAATTCCAGTGCCGACTGGTGCAAATATTTAAATCAATTTTTCTCAACCTTTATTTTGTCGTCTGTTTGTTGCTATGAGCCAGGTAAAAGGTTTCCATATTAGACCCAAAACAGGTTCATGCCTCAATTTTGTGCTTACAAAAGTAAACACATGAAATTTATTCAACTTCAAAGCTTGCAAGTTTTATTTAGATTTTCTTTAATTATAATTCTTTCACATATGAAAATATTTTTCAGATTACTTAAACTGCATTAAATTGTGATAATTTATAAACTGTACAGTATTATATAAGTACATATGTATTTACATATTGTTCATTAAATACGTATGTAAATTCTTCCCTTAAAATGCAATAAGTTCACATTAATTAACGGTTTTATTTATCTGCTCCCATTATTTAACCACTAAGTGAATTATTAAATGTTCTAGCAATATTTCTTTTTAGTATGAACTCATACAATAATTTTTAAGTTCTTTTTGAAAATCCGAATATTTTGATTCTCCTGACAGGGTTGAGTCACAATTAATCCGGATGATCCATGTATTTGATCTTTTCCGTAAGAACAGGTACACACCGATTATTCCTGTGTTTTCCTTATATATAAACTAAATACAGTAGAACCTCTCAAATCCGGATAAAATTCGGCCTTCCTAATAATAATAAATTGGTATTAACCCCCCAAAAATTTTTCTTTTTTGTATCTCCTCAAAGTGCAAATAGATGGCAGCACTAAACATAATGAAGACTTCAAGACATTTTAAGTATGTTTTTTTTACAAAGTTTTTATTTATTTTAATCATAGGAGGTTTTATATTTTTATATTCACTGCATCAAATCCCAAAGATGTGTGTTCACTTTTGAGGCAGTTGGATACGACCTTTTCGTCCGTCACCGCTTTGTGTTCGCAGTTTCTTTAGCATTGCGTAATCTGTTTCGGGGTGGGTTTGCTTGCCAATTCAATTCTGGTGAATTAAAGTTTGCAATTTCATTATAATACTAAAACCAGAAACATTATTCTTGTTAATAGAATAGTGTCAGGCAGGTTCTAACATTAAAAAAAAGCGTAATTATAAAAAAAAAAAAACAGTCTTAGTGGTGGCATGCCCAGCAGACAATCACTTCAAAAACAAAACAAAGGAATCTATCAAGGCAAAAGCAGATGAAAAGATCATATCCACCTGCATCAATAACACAAACACATTTGCGGAATCCAAAGGAAGCCAGAATGCTTGTCGTTAAAATGAAAGAGCGAAAAATGTAAAGGAGAGGAGGGGAAGAGAGTTAAATAAACACGTGGGCCGGAAGCAAGTTGATTATGTAATTTGACCATATGATTGTTTTAGGCTTTGAATGATGTGTGATGATGTTTTATTTTTTCCTGATATTTATTGCATTTTGGTTTATTTTAAGAGCGATCGGCGTTTCTTGAACATGCCAATTAATTGAATGTTTTAGTGTAATAATAAATTATAAAAGGGTATTTGTTCGGTATTAAACAATACACATCAGGAGCATATTTAAGAAGGGGGCAGAGGCGGGCTGGGCCCCCTCCGAAGCCATTACATTATTCCCTATTCATTAAAATACATTATTATAAAACATGTATTTTAAAACATTTATATTAACTCAACTATCATTAAAATCCCGGGCTCCCCTCCCCCAAAATGGAAACCTATATATGCTACTGATATGTATAGATGAGGGTGCTTTTGCAGCACTTTTTATAGTTGATATTACAAAGTTTCTATAATCCAGAAATTTCTGTAATCCGGAATCGGTAAAGTCCCAGCGATTCCGGATTTGAGAAGTTCTACTGTACTATTCACAAGAAATATGTTTTTTACCCCAAAATTTGAAATAAACTAAATAATAATTAGTATTACTAATTATACTAATACAGCTTCAATTTTTTAAATTAACAATATAAATAATTATTACAAGGTGCATAGCGCCTTGAAAAGTGCTTAAAAGGTGCTTGATTTTAAAAATTGTTTTCAAGCACTCTTGAAAGTGCTTATTTTTTACGTAAATTCCCTTAAGGTGCTTGAATTTGCAAGGAAGTGCTTATTTTTTTCTGAGCTCCCGGCAGAAACCTTTTATAAACACTACGCCGCTAACGAAAACAACTTTTCCCTCCTATCCCATTGCTTATTCATCTTGAAACCGGAAGAGCATGCCTAAAAGCAGGTGCAGGTGGTTCCCTGTTGACCATGACAATAGTAAAGCTGACTCACACTTGCAGCCATAAGAGCCAGTACGGGCCTGATTGTTCTTAAAATACTGAATATCAACCAAAACTAGACTGTTGCGCCTGATGCGAGTTTAATCATTCTCCTCCCCCCCCCCCCCCCCAAAAAAAAAAAAGTTCATCTATAAGTTATTTATTTTGTGTTTTTTCGCCGTGCGGCTTTGCGCCTTGTGAAGGAGACCGAACAGGGCCGGTTTGAGGCGTAGGCGACGTAGGCGGTCGCCTACGCTTGAGTTTCAATCGAGGGGTGCCATTTTTCACTTTTTCTCGTGTTTCCAAACATTTTCCTTTTTTTGGTTATTCAGATGGGCGCCCTGACCGCTCTCATAATATTATCAAGCTTTTAAACAGTAATATTGTCACAAATACTTTTAAACACTTCTAAAGTTGCCGCTGTGTATTGTCAGGAAGCGTTCTTTGATCGCTTCTTTTTTCATTCATGGGAAACAGATGTCCACTCAGTGTCCAGGCCTCCACCTCCAGGGTATGCTAAATTACTCTCTTCTTCGCAGGGGTGGTCTTTGAACCTGCTGATTCATTACCTCCTATAATTATTTTGAGTTGTCACTGCCACCTTATCCGGATGTTTAAAGAAATTGTTTCTCAAGTTACCTTCCTTTCTGATATACTTCAAAAGAAATGCCGCAAAAAAATATAAAAGGACAAGCTATAATAAATTTTGAACAAAGCTACATAAAATCTAGTTTTTTTTTTCTTTTTTAATCAAGTTAGCCGAAAAGAAAATGCACTTAATTTGACGCCCCTCTTTACAAAAATATTATTTTTAGCTACTTCTGCGCCCCTGTGAATTAAAGTTCTGGTGATACTTCCTAAGCTTTTTCAGCTTCTAGAATAGGTTTTCCAAATAGGGCGCAAACAGAAGACGGGGCGCAAAATCAGAAAGATCATAGGTTTATATTGTTTTTTCTTATTAGTGTTTCTCTTTTCAATACACCGCATCTGTAGAGGCGAGGAAAGGACAGGATTTTATTAGTATAATGATTCTGGGCAAGTGCGGATAATAGGGAGCGCAGTCGCACCCCCAAATTCAAAAAAACATTTTATTTATTTCATATTCTAGATTTTAGTACATCAAATCTTGCACCCCTAAATGAAAAATTGAAATGCCGCCTCTGGTTCCCGAGGCTGAAAAATTATGAAGTCGTCATTAAAGCTGCATAAAGGGGTGGGGGGAGCCCCCGTGGCAGAATCGCGGCGACACGGCGACATTGTCGCAGAACGGCACTGAGCTCCTGCAGAAAGATTTTCCACACAGGAATAAAATTTCCATTTAGGGAGACCAAAAAAAAAAAAAAAAAAACCCACTTCTGCAGATTAAGTTTTGTTTCTGCAGAATTCTTTTCAATGGATTATTTTACTCGCAGATGCAGACTATAAATATTTATCTTCCCAAGCACGTCAGTTCATTCAGTTTCGCTCGGTGACTGCAGCGCAGAATTTTCTGTTTACAAAAGACCTGCACGTGACCCTTAACCCCGTTCGCTCAACTCTCTTTCATTGATACATATCAATGCTCTCTTTTCTCACTTCGTAAATGCAACGGAGCTTTTCGACCTACGTCATACCATAGCAACCAGCCCGGCAACACTTTTTTGCAGAACAGACTGATTGGCAGAAGGCGCGACTTCGTATCTGAGTAGTCCAACATAAAACTGAAGAGTTCTTGGCGAAAGGAAATATTTTCGATACAGAAATTAAAAAAGAATGGAAGTTAGGGTAAAAATCCAGCCCTAGATTTTTGCAGAACATGTTTTGTTTCTGCAGAATTGCTTCCAAAGGATTGCTTTTTCTCGCGGAATTCTTACATTGCGCGTGTATGCAGGAGCCAGGGCCGGCCCAAGGGGGCTGCGAATGTAGGCGATCGCCTAAGGCCCCGCGCTTATAGAGGCCCGGCTCCTGGGCTATTTAATTCTATCTCATAAGACACATGATAGAGAAGAGGCCCCGCACGCCCCTCGGGCCGTCTCTGCAGGAGCAGAATCACGGAGGCAGAATTCACACCCACTGGAGAGCTATTTGAGAAATGCACTTGACCTGTGAGTGTGACCCCGTTCGCCCAACTCGCTTCGTAAGTGCCGCATATTTATTTGCAACATACACGTGGTTAGTTATCGGGCTCACTTCACGGTAATATGTTCAGCACATTTTTAATGCATAAGTGAAAGATATTTCGACTGTTTCTCAACATGTCTTCCAATGAAAAGGAGAATCCTAAAAGTCCGTTTTTCGGGCCGTATTGGTCCGTGTCTATAAAATTTTAATGAGAAAAAAAAAAATAAAAATAACGTAAACGATTTTGACAGGGAAAATAGCGCCATTTCAATCTTTTTTCATCCGTCTTGAAACTGCATATTTTTTCTATTGCATTTCTTTATTCGAATTTCCAACAAAATAAGATTAAAAATCCTATTTAGTCATTTTATTTATTTATTTTTACAAGGATCGAGCGTCACAAAACTTTATGGGAAAAATTGTGTTATAACACAATTATTGTGTTATAACACAAATCCATTATTCAATCTTTTTTCATCCTTCTTGAGAATGAATGTGGGTTTTTTTTTTTTTCATTCTTTTATTTTAATTTTCAACAAAATAGGATAAAAAATAATGCACTGTTTTGTCATTTTATTTATTTTTACACTGATCGAGCGTTGCAAAATTTGATGGAAAAATTGTACTTTAAGCATCATGTTTTCAATCTTTTTCCATCCCTCTCAAGAATGAATATTTTTACTTAAGCATTCCTTTATTTAAACTTGCTAACAAAATATGAATAAAAATCAACCCCTATTTTATGATTTTAGTTATTTATTATTTAACTAATCAGTTAGGTTCACGTTATAAACAGAATTTCAGTGCTAAGATCTTCAGACAGAAATGAAGAGGACATTGGGACAAATGATAAAAGAACTTTCATTCACATAAATGGACCACCATCTGGTTTTAAAAATACCAGGGTTCGTGATTTTTTAAAAAAAATAAAAAAAATCGGATTTTTTTTATTTAAATCAGATTTTTTTTATTTAAATCGGATTTTTTTAAAGATGTTTTAAAAATTCCTAATATGAATTTATTTTGCATATTATAAAAGTAGTATGACATTTTAAACAATATATATAAAATATATTTTATGCTATTTTAGCTATTATTATAATAAGTGCATAGATAAGCAAATTTTAATATGAAACAATTTCTTTCTCTTGATCATATATATTATCAAGTAATGCTCCACCTATTTCTACTTTATTTGGAGCAGTATACCCTGGCCTTAAAGCAGAAATCATCTTTTTAAATTGGGGATGATTAACCTGATGAAAAGCAGAATGGGTGTCATAAATATATCTTGCCACTTCCTCTTATTTGCTTTTGAGTTTTAGTGGTCTTTATGACATAATCATTCATGCTGTTCTTAAGAACACCAACATCATTTTCTATCTCACTGATTTTTCTTTTCATAGGTTTGGCTGCCTCAGATTTTGTACAAGTTAAATTGTTCTCAACTGTTTCTTGAGGTTGATCACTATTAATATCATTTCTGCCAGAGGAGAAACATTTATCTACATGTGCTTTCATTCTGGCTACTAATCCCATCATAACTTTTCCACAGTTCTTGCATTTGGTTTTAACACCTTTTCCAGAAACTGTCTGCTCTTCATTAAAGTACATCCAAATATTATCTTTCTTAATTCTTGCCATTATCCTTGTACTTTAGCAATAGCTCTCTGAACACAGAATCCTAAACAAGCGTGTTCTAAAATCTGAAATAATTCTAGTAATGCCAATTTTCCTGATCAAATTTCTTTTGTTCTCACACTGTCACACTCAAAAGTCACTCCCCCCCCCCCTTGAAGGATTCCCTAAACCACTGCAGTGCCATCTAATGCTATTAAGAAATTAATTTCATTTGAGTGTTGAAGATTTTTATTTAGATTATCATCATCAATCTATCAATTCAAAATGCATTTTTGAAAAATGATTTTAATCATTGATTTTTTTAAAAAAAATCTCTTGATTTAAATCGTGATTTTAATCAAGCTGATTTAAATCAACGAACCCTGAAAAATACCAGGAAATATATCAAAGCAGGCTTAATTTTGATGTACGAACCAAATTATGCATTCCATTTTTCAACAACCCACCAAAATAAAGTTATGAAAAAAATTGTTACCCCAAAAGTTGTTAAAAAAGTGAATTCATAAGCTAAATGTTTACCATGTTTCAAGTAATTTTGAGAAATAAATTGTGTTTATAGTCCATCGATTGTAGCTTTCATGTTTTTGAGCTTGATTTTTTCTCTTCAGAAATTCTATAGATGCAGAGAAGTTTCTTTTTACTTCCTTGTACGTAGTAGAAGGAAGTAATGTGATCCCGAAAAATTTTGGGGGCCAAATTTCGACAAAAAACCGATTTTGACTACCTCTAAATTAATTTAAAGAATTTTTTCGATGCATCTCATCGTAGGCTAGCATGCACGATCCTATTAACGCGTCTGCAACTCATTTTGACCAGCGGTGAGTTTATTGTGGTCAGTTTTTCCATGCCGTCTGTACGTACGTATGTATGTAACTCGCATATCTCAAAAACTATTGGTCGTAGAATGTTGAGATTTGATATTTAGGATTGTTCTATGATCTAGTTGTGCACCTCCCCTTTTGGTCGCAATCGAATGGATAGTTTATGTACAGGACCGCCCAAAAGATTCGAAATACATTACGCTCTATGGGCCGAAATTCATTAAACTCGCATATCTCAAAAACTATTAGGCGTAGAATGTCGAAACTTCATATTTTGGATAGCTGTAACATCTAGTTGTGCACCTCCCCTTTTGGTTCCATTCGATTGGATAGTTTATCTACAGGACCGCCCAAAACATTCGAAATACATCACGCTCAATGGTCCGAAATTCATTAAACTCGCATATCTCAAAAACTAGTAGGCGTAGAATGTTGAAACTTTATATTTAGGAATGTTGTAACATCTAGTTGTGCACCTCCCCTTTCGGTTCCATTCGACTGGATAGTTTATCTACAGAACCGCCTAAAAAGATTCAAAATACATTACGCTCTATGGGCCGAAATTCATCAAAGCGTTTTTTAGAGGTATTGGGCTATTTCAAACGACTCAGAAGTGATATATGCTGTAAAGAGTTAGAAAATGAATTTCTCCATTAATAAAAGTGTCTTTATCATTTACAGTTCTGCTACAGGAACACTCAAAAGATTTCCAATACATTACGGTCAATGGCAATTTTAGGGGATTCGTCCATTTCAAGCACAATACCGTCCTACCACATAAGTTAGGTAATGGTCCGACCACGGTCACGTGCCTCCCTCAAGAACTATGCCAAAAGTCGCCAAGCTTGGCGACTTTTTTGTGTACGTGTGTGCATATTTAACTCTCAAATCTCAAAAACTATTATGAAATTTCATATATAAGATTGTTGTAACATCTAGTTGTGCATCTCGATTTTTGGTTAAAATCTACTGGAGAGTTTATTTACAGGACCACCAATAAGAATTTCAGTACTTTAATGTCTATGGACATCTTCAATATAATACAATTGTAGACAGTCATTGTTTGGTACATGCCCAAAATCTCGCCGTCTGTCCTCGACCGTTGGCGAGTTTTGGCGATATAGTCATTTGCCAGCCAAGTATCGCATTGTATGCTGCGATTGCAATTCGCTGTCATTGTTGGTCCATGCTTAAAATCTCGCCAAATGTCGTCGACATTGACGAGTTTCGCCGAAATATCGCCAAATTTTGCGCCAAAAATTATTTCGTATTTTGTATAACTCTAAAACTTAAACCCGTAGAATTTTGAACTTTTGTATTTAGAACTATGTTATAATATCTAACGGTTTTCAATATCTTTTTTGACAGCAATCGACTGGGAATTTATTTACAGGGTGAGCCAAATGACTTAAATACATTAAGGTGTATGGATGCATTCCATTCATTGAAAGTCTGTGGTCAATGACTACTTTGGCTATCCCCAAAATCTCGCAAACTATCTCAAGTTTGTCGGCTTTTGGTGAAATATCGCCAAATAAAGTGTCAGAAGGAAATTTTTCCAAATTGAACTCAGCTTGGCAATATCGAAATTTTTGGCTAGAAATCGCTAAACCTTACTATTATTGATATTTTATCTCTTTCAAACAAATAAGTTTAGAGGAAGTGCGTAAAAAACATTTTTTATTTAATAGACGTGCAAGGAAGTCATGTGTTGAACACATCAGATTTTTTTCTGATGTATTAATGTTTACATTTCTGTCTGCATCTAACTTCCTACCAAAATTTATTGCTTAGTTATGCAGTTTATATATATAATATACATACAGCTTTAATCTATTCATGTAAAGATTTTTATACGCACAAAGTGCTTCTGATATTGCAGGTTGATTACATATTTATTATTAAAAATATGTTGCAGAAAGAAATTGGTACTCATGAGGTTTGTTGCAGAAAGCAGGAAAAAATTCTGCCACAGGGGGGGGGGAGCAATTTGGACGGTTCTGCTGGGTTACGCCGGCCCGAGGGGCGTGCGGGGCCCCAGGCGAAGAACAAGAGCGGGGCCTCTTCTCTATCATGTCTTATTAGATAGCAATAAAAAGGCCCAGGAGCGGGGCCTTAGGCGATCGCCTACATTCGCACCCCCCTTGGGCCGGCCCTGACACCGGGCTATACTCCTGTTTCCAAATGAAACAGATATATTACTCCAAGAGGAACAGACTTTTCAGAGCGTAAATAAAAGAAATAACAGTAATAAACAATATAAAATTACAAAAGATCATGCTTAAAAAAGTTTCAAAGGAAGAGGCTGTGTTTACTCGTGTAATAGCCTCCCTCGCATAATAGTCGCACCCCCGTTTTGAAGCAGAAAAAATAACTTTATACTTACAATATTATGTAGTAGATTTTCCCCGCATAATAGTGGCACCTACATTTTCACATGAAAAATTGACAAAAATGGGCGACTATTACTCGAGTAAACACGATATATTTCAGTTTTTACTCCTTTAGTACGCCGTGATCCGTCAGAATATATTCTACAGTGAGGGAGACAAAGAAATCGTCTAAGCCATTTGACAAGAACTGAAAAATAAATTAAAAAGTAAATTTTTGCAGTTTTGCAGCTGTGGGATACTTCAACCTTAAGTGTTTTATATCGCGTTGGCAAAAGGGAAATGTGACTGATTTTGACGCCCCTTACTAAACAAAAATCTTTCATTTCGCCACTTTTGCGCCCTTGTGAATTATAACTGAAGAATGCTTCAGTTTCCTGAGTTCGCAGCGAGGCTGAGGCGGGGATAGCCCTTTCGAAGGGCGCAAAATCAGCTTTATGACAGGATGTTTAAATAGTTTTTCTAATCTGTTAGAGGACAAAACATGACTGTGTCCATAGAACAGCAAGAGTCCATTTACTGGGAACTAAGCTCAGGGGCGCAGGTAGAAAATTTTAACGGGGAGACATGAGAGACATTTTTCAGATGATAAATAAACCAAATTCCTTCACGATATGAAATTCCGAAAGATCATGCTAAAAGTTACAGAGGAAGATTCCACTCCATTAGTGCACCCCTGATCAATCGGAATGTAATGTAGGGCGACAAAGAATCGTTTAAGTCATTAGACAAGAAATGAGTAAAAAAATAAAATTCATGCAGTTTATATCACCTTGGTAAAAAGGGAAATGCGTTTGATTTTGACACTCTCCTTTAACAAAAATTTTTTATTTAGCCACTTCTACGCCCCCCGTGAATTACAGCTGTGGGCTGCTTCGGGCTTAAGTTTTTTGTATCGCTCAAGTTTCCTGAGTTCGCAGCTCCTGTAATGGGTATTTTAAGCAAAGTCGCAGCAGAGATAGCCCTTTCGAGGGGCGCAAGCAGAAGAGGGGGGCGTAAAATCAGCTTTATCACAGAATGTTTGAACAGAGTTTTTCTAGTGATATCCCAGTGGTTAAGGCGTTGGACTCGTAACCGGAAGGTTGTGGGTTCGATACCGGCGTACCACTAAAGACCACCGTGTACGTGCACATTAAATCCGTAGTTCCGAAAGTCCTCTCGGCGGTCTGTAGCAGTTACCAAGGGGTGCCAATATTCAGAACTCCCCCACCTTCTGATGAGGTTCCAAATTGAGCGGGTCTTAATCTTATAACGCTGCATGTTCTCTAGCTAACGTGACCATTTATTTTTTCCTTCAAAACGGGACATCATCTACTTTTTTGACAATAGTGTATATATTTTCTTCCTCAAAACGGGACATCTACTGTTTTTAAGGTAATAGTGTAGGGAGACTGAATTTCAGGTCTGGGTATCTTTTAGTTGTTAAGGAAACGTCCAAAAAAGCTTGTGTTAATGTTAATTTCGAAATGAAATATAAAAAAACCTTTGCTTAAACACGCATATACAAGACGTACCAGGGGTGTCCAGGGGGTCCGGACCCCCCCCCCCCCCGAATTCAGTTTTGTAACAAAAAAATGACGAAGTCTTTTGCGAAAATTCTGCCTTTTCACCATTGGACCCCCGAAATTTTTTCTGGTACGCCTTGGCATATACTATAAAAAATAGGTCAAGACGTACGTTTACGGGTGGTACAAGGGGTAGGCCCTTCTTCGACTTCAAAAACACCATGTGACACAACGCAGGAAGGTAAGAAAGTGAGAAATGTAAACAAAAGGACACACGGAAAAAAGGAAGTTGTCATTCGGAAGGAAGAAAAAAAAAAAATCTTAGAGAACCTGAGTGAAAAGGGAAAATAAAGTGGAGATCGGGGGGGGGGGGGATTAAGCAATAGAGGAACATGACTTTAAAAAAAGAAATAAACATTAAATAAATTGAAATAGTAGACAAAAAAAGAACAAAAACAAACAAAAACAAAAAAAAAAACACTGCATCCCCCATCGTTTTCTTTGCGTCTCGAGTGGGGAGGGAGGGAGGTTAGGTGTTTTTTTTTTTTTTTTTTTTTTTTACAGACACTGCCGTCAGATGATTTTAGAGGCCTTTATTGAAATCGTTACCGCAGGTTGCTCTCTTTCTAAAAACAGGACATTACGGAATCCCGAAGCTGTGCTTGGGGACAACGGGACAAGCCACCTATAAACAGGTTGTCCCGTTCAAAACGGGACGTGTGGTCACCTTATCTATAGCCAGTAATTTCGACAACTGCCTTTTTTGCTATAGATCATGTACTGTACTAGTATTTTATTAACAGAATATTTCTCTGGCATGACATTCAAGATTTAATTGAAATAGTAAATTAAGCATTTAGCTTATTCTAAAGAATATTTAAGACAACAGTTTACATTTACCAGGACAGGGGCAGAAAGACCACCTGCGGAGAAAGTGGTTAGGGCAGCATATGCGTAGACTAGAAATCGGAAACAGATACTTTCCATTAGTTTACTATAAACAAATGACTAAAGTCCAGTTGTGCGGAGAGGGACATAGTTTACCCAATTAGGTATTCTCAATCTCAGGTTTAGTCAGTTGTCATGTCAGTATAGCACTTGGTTACCTGCTCGGTCGTCTGGCTATCTTTTGCATGTGAGATTGCAGGGAATACTCATTCTTTCTGTTTCAAAGGGGATATTTTGCTAACGATTTTCATCTTTAAACAAAACATGAATAGAAAACGCCCATCCGGATCTTATTTCAGAAAGCAAAAGAATGAGAAAAAAAATGAGGGAAAGCTTGGGTAAATTTTTAAAACAAAATTATAATGAAGATAACCACTGTGAATCGGCGACTCCGGAAGCTAGCAGCCAGACATTTGGTAAGTTCAAAGTTCAAATACTGTACTGTTTTTAAATCTTTAATTGTGCAATTAAATTTTCATGAGCAATGAAGTATCGATTAAAAAGTTTTATTTTCAGTTCTTATTTATTATGATAATTGATTAAATGATTTTACTTGCATTATTACGACTTATCTGATAGATTAGTTTTTTTGTCGACAAGTCGAAATGTATTTTAAAAACTAAGACTGTTATAATGTAAACACAGTTTAAAAGGTGATTGAAATTCATAATCATACTTTATTTAAATGTTTTGAGGTTATTTATTTTTATTTCATAAAAAATACCCAAATTTGCGTTATCACATGACATACTTTTTTTTTAATGAATGAGTACCTGTAGAATATTGTATTTGAAATACTTAAAATAGAGAGAGGAAGAGGTTGCGATTAATATAAGCACATTGCACATTCCTTTAAACATACAAATACAACAGCATCTAACTTCATAAAGCTTTAAACATTTCAATAATACATAAATATTGTCTATTTAATAATCTAAAACACATTTAAAACAAATATTCACTAAAGATTTTTCATAAAGGTATATTTTTTGTAATAAGATAGGATGTCAAAACAATCTCTACTTAGTGTATTACTAGGAAAATTATTTTTGAATGAATAAAAGAAAATTTTAATAATCTAAATTCTAATGAAATGAATTATGTTCAAACGATGATTCCTGAGACTAGCAACAAGATATGTTTGTTTGTGGATTAAGGCCGACTGACTGCACTAGGGTCCTTAGCCTATAGGAGGGATGCTCACCGTGGGGACTTTCTAAGGGATTCTAGCCCGTATTCAAGCGAGGTTTCGGAGAAAACCATGCAAGGGGTAAGTTCAAAGACTAAGCGTGTACATGTATAATTGATCAATTACATTTCCATAAACATTGCAGCGTAGCATGAATTTTTACTTTAAACTCTTATAATGAATTTTTAATTTAAATTCTTATAACTTTTACTTTCCGAACATGTACCATGTCAGGAAAGTATTGTAATAATGAAAAAATTCCACCTAGAGATTTTGGTGTATTTACACGTTTTGAGGTCTTCTGAATTCATTTATGCTGTTTTTACGAGATGTATGTATGTATGTGTATGTGTGAGTGAACACGATAGATCCTAACGGGGCATTCAATTGAGCTCAAATTGGGTATATATGTTATAAACCACCGTCGCAAGACCGGTATTGATTTTGGTGTGTATAGGACTTATAGTTTTTCTACAGGTCTACGACAAAGATTTCTTTTACATTATGGCCTATGGGGGGAAATTCTTGAAAGTGCGCTAGCGTTTAAACGGTCCATTCGATTGAGCTGAAATTGGGTATATATGTTATAAACCACCGTTGTTTGGTGAGTATAGGACTTATAATTTTTCTACAGGTCTACGACAAAGATTTCTTTTACATTACCCTAGTAGCACAATTAGTCCAAAAAACGTTTAAAACACGTTTTTTAACGTCAAAAAGCATATTTCCAACATAATTTAAACGTTTTTTGAACTAGTTGTGCTACTAGGGTATGACCTATGGGGGGGGGAAACAATTTGCTGTGCTCACTACGTAATCAACAGCTGGCCATCCACGGGGGGGGGGGGGGGGGGTTGTTTACTTTTGACTGGAGCCTCCTCATCAGATCACTTCCGAACTTGTTGCGAATGCAAGAAGTTTTTTAAGAGTTATTTATTTATTTCTAGAAATTTGCCTTTGTGAATATAGAAATTGATATGTTTTATATGAAATCGGACACTGATTAATTCGAAAATGGAAATCGTAAGCTTCGTAAAATAGTGGTAAATACTTAAAAGCATTATATGGGAAGGGGGATAAAAGGAGATATTTTTACCATTTATCCACCCTCCTCCCTCCCGAAATATATCCCAATGCGATGCTTCTACTTTTTCGGAGGTGGGGGGGGGGGGGAGATCGTTGATGCGGTGTTTCTTCCATAAATTATGGTAGTAATTTTGAAATTTACCTATTCATACTTGCCAATTTATGTGCTTTCAGTTTGAAGGTTGCACTTTTTCACTGATTTTTATGATTTTACGCAAAACTGCCGTTCTTTTACGCTTTTCCCACATATTTTTAAGATTTTATGCGAAACTCCCGTTTTTTTACATTTTCCACCGATTTTTACGATTTTACGCAAAACTTTTTAAATTTGGCATCGTAATAATAATTTCATAGAAACCAAACATGTGTAAAATACAGTTGGAATTGTTTATAATTTCAGGCTTGTTCCACTAAAAAATAAGGTGGCCACCCAAAAAAGTCAGACCATTGCAAAAGAGCTTAGAGAAGCTGAAGGGGGAAACTGATTTTAAAAATTTTTTCTAGAGATAAACTGAGATAAAATAAATAAAATTAGTTGAGAGAGACAAACTTGAAAAAAAAAAAAAAAAAAAAAACGAATTTTAGTTGTTGCAGTTGAAAATTTAGCTGTTGAGACATACCGAGACAAAAAGGAATTTTAATTGAGACAAAAGGGGGTTTTGATTCAGACAAAAAGGGATTTTGATTAAGACGATGCTGAGGCAAACTGGGGTTTCAGCTGTAGCAAGAGTGTTCAAGGGCGTAGTCAGGATTTTCATTAGGGGGGAGGCAGGACATGGAGTCTAACCGGAGAATGCCCGGTTTGTCATAATCAGACCCTATGACTAGCTCATTTTAGGGGGGGCAGCTGCCCCTCACTGGCTATGCCCATGAGAGTGTTGCTGACGGGGCTGCAGCCATCACCGAAATGAGTGAAAGTAGGATTTAGAGAAAATTACATATTCGTGAATAATTTCAAAAGCTTTTTGAGATTCCTATGATAGTGTATTTGAAAGTTCCCCTTGATTTCAAGAATTTGAGGTTCAATTGAAGACCCAAGCCAAATTTATTTATTTTTCTATAGTGTGTTTTTCCAACTTCAAAGATTTTAAACTCAGTTTATGATTTTTAAAAATTTTCTTCCTTTTCTTACTCATTTTTATATGCAAACTTTTTTAGCCAAAATTTGAAGGGGGTGGGGGGTTGCCAATCTCTAGTCCCCCCTTCCCTAAAAAAAAAAAAAAAAAAGAAAGAAATATACGTATATATATGTTATTGATTTTTATAAGCTATACTGCATTCTAATTTTTAAGTTCTCAGTCACCCCCTGCAAAATATTCTTGGCTATGCTATTGATCTGTTGCATGTATAATACTTAAATCAAGCATGTCATCATCAATTTTTTTTTCTAAAAAGTGTGCTTATAAAGTGCTTAAAAGTGCTTGATTTTTAGAATGAAATTTGACTACTCACCCTGTATTAGATATTGATAATTTGTATTGTTATCAAAATCATTTGTGTATTATATTGCTAATTTTGATATTTATAATTCAGAGCTCATTCTAGGCAGGGTCAGCAGGGTGCTGCGCTTTTATTTGTTCAATTGTTATTTGTTTGCTCACATTGAATGTGCTAATGATAATTGATAAATTAAAGGGAGAAATTTTGCAACTTTTATGGTAATAGAACTCCCCCGCCCTCTTTCTCTCTCCCTGAAACGTGTGGGAGGCCCTGTCCGGGTAGTAACAGCCGGTGATGAGCCCGGAAGCAGAGAGTGGGTAAATGTGCGACGTACGTCGCAGAACAATCACAATCTTTGCAGAACATTTCATCTTTTAAAAGGAACAATATGTAAAATGATATGTTCTGCAGTGTAATTAAAGCGACGTGCCCTTTATGCTATGCCTTCTCTCTTCACTTTTTGCACAATTTTTTTTACCTAATTTGCATTTTACCGTAGTTTGTCAGACTTGGACAAAATGCCTGCAGAACATTTGCAACTGTTCGAAGTTATGTTGCAGAACACTGAATATAATTCTGCTCCTGGGGTGATGAGAAGGGGAGCATGGAAATCAACTGTGTAAAAATTCATTCATCTATAGTTTTTTTAGTAATTGACCAATTTGTTTGAAATTTCGGGGATCACTTTTAAATGTAAAAATTGATTGAGTCCAAATTTTAAGAAAGACGGAAATTTACTGTCAAAACACAATTTTTTTTTTTCTCCCCTTTCTTACTTTGTGATTTTCTTTCTGAGCTAGACGCGGAGGGAAAGGCGGAGAAAGATAGGGTTGATGTTCTTATCTCCTTTCTGGCTATTTCAATATTGCCACTTAAATAAATGACCAGGTGATTGTTAATATCAACAGAATGCTTATTATGGCTACATGATAATCCTGAAAAAAAAATTAGCTATTGTCCATTCGAAAAAAAAAAAAAAAATTAATAAATAACTGGAATTTGTAGTGGAATATACATTGAATAACTGGAATAGATATTCATACCATTATATGGTTATTTTGAACTGAAGTGTTATTAATATTTTCAAGTATTAACTGTAATATTTGAATTGTTTGTACTTTTGAATTAATTCTTAGAGAGACAACTGAATGAATTATTTTTATAGGTGTAATAACTTAAAAACTGAAAAAAATTATAAAAATGAAAATTTAATTTAGGTTTAGAACAACTTAACTCTATTGTGTTTCTTAATTGAGTTAAACTTTTATTGATTATTCTTAGCAAGGTGATCAAATAAATCTCTTATTAAAATCTCCTTCTTATGCAAAATGTTTACTTAATTAAGCATTTTCTGGTCTATTAGATATGTTTGGGTTATTATTTTTGCTATAAAAAGAAACCTTAAAAATCTTTTAAAGAAATATTCTTATTAGTTCAGTTTTAAAAAGTAAGTTAACCTTTAGCTTTATCAACTTAAGTTTAACTTAGCTTTATCAACTTAATTAATGTTATCTAATTTTTAATAAAAACTAGTAATTAATTTATTAATAAATATTACTGAAGTTAAAACTATAATAATGTTTTAACTTCAGAATTGAGAGTAGGGGGAGAAGTTACATAGTTTGCCCCTTTCTTCTCACAATACAGGAAGGGTGATAACTCCCCCTATTAGTACGTGCCTAGGCCCAAGTCCAACTTTTGGTGGTTTCGCTATATATATTGTGATTTGCACAATTCCTTTTATTCTTCAATTCCTATATCACATTTATGACCAGATCTCTCTTTTCTTGATTCCAAGTTCAGTGTTAATGATTCTGAAAATTCATTAGATACTTAACATTAGATAAACAAAATTTAACTTTTTTATTTAAATCAATTTTATTTTAAAAAAAGTCAAATAATTTAAATTGCGATTAGGGAATCCTGCTAAATATCCTCTGTTATAATTTTGGAGGTAACAAAAGTTATATGTGTAAGTATAACTGCAATTAATATTTCAGGGTGCCAAGAAAAAGTTGCCTTCTCGAGACATTGATACGTTAACTGATGAACAATTAGTTGCTACCATTGGGCCTCATGGTGAAGTTGAGCTTACTTTAGCTACTGATAACAAATGTGTCTCGACGGAAAATGCTCATTCTACCAACCCTTTTGCTGGTAAGCATCATTTTATCATTTTCAAATATAGTCATGCTATATGTATGAAAAAAAAAGAAAAAGCTATTGAGAATCTTTGGATTTTTGATGTCAAAACTTAATTCACGTTTCTTTTTTTTTTAACCCTCTGGCTGCTTATCCCGCGATTTCCATGGGCAACTCATATGTAGCAAAATTTGCTCATCCTGCAATTTTCGCGTCCAGGTGTTTTTCTTCCTTTATTGAGGAGATCATCCCGCGTTTTTACCATTTAACCAGTGAAATAAATTAGATACAGTGTTAGACGTTTAATTTAGGTTTCGACCAACAGATTTCGTTAGACGTCCACTAAATTGCACCATTTGAAGGTGGTATATAATGCTCTAACTTCACTTGTTTCCCACCTTTTCTAATCAGAAATGGCTGCTAGGAATCGTTCAGCAATTGACAGAGTGTATATTCCAGATGATTTATGAGATTCTGAAAGAGATTTTAGTTGTGATAGTGATTTAGATTTTTTTGGACTGCTCCTCAGACGGCGATGAATCTGACCATGATTCAGTAAACGTGCAAAGCGTTATGCGGTTGTGCATTTTCTTATATTATGTAATAAACGGAAATTAACTGTAATTCAATTGAAATTGATTAAAAAAAATTTTTTATGTAATAACATCTGAAATTGGTTTTTCTGAAGCTTAGTTTCTCGTGATAAAAATCTATCTCCAATGTATATAGGTTTGAAATAGGTTGAATGCACAAATTGCTGCTTTTGAAGCAAATGAACCATCTTCAAAGTGTAGAATTTTTGAAAAGAAAAGAAGAAACGAGAGCATAAACAATCATGTCTGGAAGTTTTTTACTCAAATGAGCAGCAAAGAATCTTCCTGCCACTGGACCTTTGTTAAATTGCTCTGGATTTTGCAGAAAAGGAAAATATCACATAATTCAAAGCATCAGAAGGATGGTTGACTCGTTTCAAAAGTCGGCATAATATTAAATTTAAAATTATGAATGGTGAAGCTGCAGACATAAATATGGACAGTGCAAGAGTGGAAAATCTAAACTTCTGGACTTAAAGGGATTTCAACACAGCTGACATTTTCATTGCCGACAAAACTGGCCTGTTTTTTTTAGAGCTCTTTGAAACAAAACTAGCAGAAAGAAGTGAGAAATGCGTGGGTGGGAAAATGTCGAAAGAATGACTTACTGTCATACTCTGTGCCAGTTCCATGGGTGGGAAACTCATAATTGGACCACTGGTAATCAAAAAAAGTGAAAAGCCTAGATGTCATTCCCAATTTTCCCACAGTGGTCGGAGGACATCAATGAGAAAGAGAGAAAGAAGATAAATTCTTCTTCTTGCAGATAATGCAGCATCACACAAAAACATGCAGCTAAGCAATGTGAGCCTAAAGTTTCTATCATCAAACTGTACTCCTATTATCCAACAATTGGATCAAAGAGTAATTAAGACCTTTTAAAGCTCACTACTGAATCCATTTTCTGAGGAAAATGTCCCTGTTGATGGAGAAGGCAAATTCGGCAGCTAGACCAACAAAGAAGGTCAACGTTATGTATTCTGTCCACTGGATGTCAATGGCTTGAGATAAAGTAACCCTCACATTATCAAGAGCTGCTTTTATAAAGCAGGATTCCCATGTGATAATGAACATTCAAGAATAGGGGACCAAGTATCAAAAGCTGTGAGTCAATTGTTCGGGAGCTTCATGTTGACATTGAACCTGGAGCTTTTCTCGAAGTCGATGGTAGCCTTCGGATTTGTGACAACATCATCATTGAAGAGGAAGAGGATAGTGAAGAAGCAGAACCTCAAGACACTAAGGAAACAAAAAGAACACTTACATTCAAGCAGTATGGCCAAGGGATTGAAGACCTGATGAACTATGCGATTGAGCATCATCCGGAAGCTTTTCCACTTAAACAACTAGACAGCATGTATGCTGCACGAGCATATACATTGCAAAAACAGACTAAAATTACAAACTTTCCAAGTAATGTACTGATTATATATTTTATATATTTATGTTAATGTACTATTGTATGTTTTGTAAAACTTTTTTAATTAAAAAAAAATGAGATGGTAGGATTCACAGGTCCGACTAAATTTTATTTGACATTGCACTAGACGCCAAATCTAAATTCAGCACCTCCATCTTGGTAACTGGCATGACTAACCAGGCTAAGTATTCTATACAATCTAAAAACTCACTACATACTGCATTTCTCTGTCTTCCTTTATAATGCACAACCCCGTAATCTGGACACTTTTCACTGATCCCTTGAGTGTCCAGAATAGAGAGAGTCCACTATTAGGATATTATGGGAACTAAAGAAAACATTAATAAATAGACATTGTTAAATGTAATGAAAAGCAAATTTGAAACACTTGCAGTCAAAGTCAGACAGTCAATGCAGTCAAAGTCAAACATTGGCACAACAGCCCCTCTGCAGGGCCAAGGCCTGTGCTGCCCAACTGCGCCTTCACGACCATAGGCTCTGGGGTGTGGATGCATATGCCTCGGCCAGGTGGTCAGCCTGACGCGAAGCCCCTCTTTTTCATCCCAAGCAAGCTTGGTCCTTATTTATCGACCCACTCAAGGGATGAAAGGCTGAATCAACCTTGCAGAGCCCAGGATTTGAACTCCGGACCTGTGGGACAGCAGCGTGGTGCGTCCAACTATGCAGTATAAGAATGCTAAAAAAAATCTTTGTACCCATATATAAAATACTACATTTTGGGTGGTATGAAGGGTCCCCCTTTCATCAGCTGCTAAAAATTCCTACTTTCACGCTTTCCTGCCTCTGGAAATAAGAACTTTTTGTAGTTGGAGAATAATTCACCCTTTGTACCATCCACTAGGTTTGTACTGTACTGTTTTTCATGTATGTTTTTTACAAAGTGTTTTATTAATTTTAATTATGATAGATATAGCATTTAAATTGGTATAAATTTATATTACTTGTAATAAAGAAAGAAAATAGCATTGCATTGTTAAAATCATGTAATTAAATTAATTGTTTTTGAAATATCCATTTCTGTCAAATCTAAATGAGTTAGAAACTTAGAGAGTTATAAATAAAATTGAATACCTGCTTTAAAACTTCTGTTAAAGTAAATATTGTAAACGGTAAGTAGTTTTTAGCATATAGCACATCCAAATACAAAAGCAATTTTTAGATCACAAATACATTTTTTGTGTGTGTGTGTGCAGAAAAGGACTGAAGATATTTTATCTTCATAGAAGGGAGATAAGGCTCAATCAAAAATTTAAATAGCTCTGGTTATTTATATTTCATATTTATCTATGATTTAATGTTTTTTTCAAAGCAAATTTTCATTTTCATTAAAAACTTTTGTTTACTGTGAAATTTTTATTTTCAGGTCTTCACCATGGTTCAGTATCCTCAACTGGTAAAAGTGAAAGTGCTTCATTACCTTCTATAGGCAGATTACGAAAGTCGGAAAATAGACATACCACTTCTTGTAAATCAAGAAATATTTATGAAAATGTACAAATAGCTATGGAACAGGAGAATAACAAGGTTGTATTATCTACTGGAGAGTGTGGTGATGATCAAGGAAGCAATTGTAACTGTTTGTCTGTTATGAGTCCCTTTGATGAAAAGGCTGAATGGGCTGAAATAGCAGATATAATGGCATCTTTTGGGGGTACCATTGCACGTGAATCTGTTTTTGCTCAAGATGTTGAATCTCATTTTGCTCAAGCATTTAAATCAGGTAAAATAGCTCTTATAAATTTTATTCATTTACTTTCATAAGAATTATAATAAACTACAACGTATGTCCCCAAAAGTATCACGATTAAGTTGATTAAAAAAATTCAAAGTATGCCCTTTGGACATCCACACTCTTTGGCCAACAATTTTTCTATATATCCTTGAAGCCGTTGACAGTGATCTCAAGTGTTTTTGTCATGGTGGTTTGATTCTTTTCAATAGTTCAAAAGAGTTTTTCAGTTTAGCCTTATTACTATGGAACAGTGGAAAGCATTGGACGGCAGGTCAGGACGGTAGGAGGGTTGACAGTGCAATGTTGCTATGCTGTTCTTAGCCATGCAGAGTTGCATCACATGGGGTGAATGAACCTTAAAAATGTTTAATTTAAATTTTTGCTTTGTAAGAGTCTTATGAAGTACTCCCAGTGGCAGAAAGTTTTGTAGCTGTCTGCGACAAGCTTTCAGAGTTTCATAATCAGTCTGCAAAATTTTGCATGTAATTTTAGTGGATAATTCATAAATAAAACCAGCAATTGTTAACCACTGCTGTTAAATAGTGTTGACTCTAGTGAAAAAAAAAAAAAAAAAAGTCCGCTGGGGAAAAATTAAAAAAGGACAGCCTGTTTTCAAAAAGGGTACTTGAGTTCCCTGAAAAAGTATAGGTAGATAGCATATTACAGAAAACTGGTTTGAAACAATCTGAAAAGGACCAGGGCTTATCCCCAAAACTTGTAGGGTTGTAATGTGTGTTTTGACTTACGGTGCATAGTTAGTTTTTTTTTTCTTTTTTCAGAGTCATATACAAACTTTGTATTGCATCCAACTGATGGATGTACATCATTTAAAATCAAGTTACTGAAATGTATTTGTTCTTCCTCTTACACACACATGGGCAGCATAGGCCAAGGGGGGCACTTGCCCCCCCTGCATTATTGTATTCAGTGTTTTCCCTTGCTTTTTTGTTCTTTTCCACATGGTAACCATACGTTGAAGTAGTCTTCGCCCCCTCCCCACCCACCCACCTGGGAAATATTCTGGTGATGCCCATGTACACACACACTCTTCCAGTTTGATGTTTGCTCATTCATGAAACATGAATATAAGTTTAAAGCACTATTCTTTTATTCTTAAAATATATCAATAAAAATTATTATAAATAAGAAATGTAAGTTTTAGCATAAATTTAAATCAAAAACATTTTAACTCACAGAATTTGCAAAAGGTAAGAAACAATGTTAAAATAATTTAAATATTTTTTTTTTTTTTTTTTTGTGGCATGCTAACAAAGTCCCTTTAAGGAAATAGTTTACCATTTCAGCATTTTTTAAAAACTATAGTACAAATGATGAACTGGATGCAATGTTTAACTAATAGTACATTTTGAAAAAATTAATTTCTTTAAACTGCACATTTAAGTAAAATTTTTAAAAAGTTTAAAAATCTGATTTTTATAAAATCTCTCTACTTTAAAAAAAATAAGATTTTTGTCCAATTAAAAAAAAAGGGGGATTTTCAAAAATATATTACACAAGGCTGTGTATAGATTTTCAGATACATCTAATATTACGTCTAATATAGTTTTTGTGCTGATATACGATACAGTGTAAAACAATAAAATGTAACATATCTTCATATAATTTCTGTAAAATACAAAAGAAAAAAAACTGAAGGCTAATTCCATGCACAGATTTATCAGATAAGAACTGTAATAAAGAACATGTACAAAAAAAAATTTAAATCTTTTATCTCAAATTTAAAAAAAAAAAAAAAAAGCCTTAGCATGTTTAAAACATGTAATTGAAGAAAATATGAACATGGAGAAAAGGCCATCTAAAAAGCTTGTTTGCCAATGAAATTGCACTGAGTGTAGGAACTAAAGTTGCAGTATCTCGTGATATTATTGGCATATGATTAAAAATAGGGTGTCAAAATTTTTATAATTTAGCAAGCAGAAAGAAAATCGATTCTTTGACCTTTGGTGTAAACTGTTCCCTTAAAAGCAATAAATCATCTTTCTTAAACTTCAATTTCATAATGTAAAAAAAAAGTATATTAAAATGTATAAATTACAAATTTTATTTTAAGCAGCAAGTTTTGTAACTAGCTGATTAAAATAAATAACATTCTGTTACAGAAAGTATTTGAACAATTTCATAAGAAAAAAAAACTTCCGGAATTATTTATAAAAAATTGTTTTTTTTTTTTTTTAGTTTTTGAAAGCAAAATAAGCTTAAATTGATAATAGTTTATTCTAAGAATAACTTAACTGTTAGACTATGACAATTTGTTTTCTGAAGACTTACTTTCCCAGAATTACTTTACCTTTGCTTTAATTTTTTTTTTCTTCATTTAGTAAAATGTTGAAATTTTTCAAAATTTCAGAAGATATATGATTTGTATATTTAGAATACCAAATCTTATCAATAGTCTGAATTACCTAATTCTGAAATTACTCCACTTTTTTTTATAAGCAAAAGAGCGGCGTAATAAGAGGGGGGGGGGGTTGGCGGTCCGCGAAGGCGGCAAGATAAAAACAAAGATAAGCGACCGGAGAATATTGACAATTAAGGCCAGCGCAGACTCGAGTGCGATTGCCGTACGCTGCAGGATATGAGGCATGAGGGGAGTTTTTTAATGGTCAATTTGCACGTGCATGCTTTGTAAAAGGGGGGGAGCAGTGCAGGGTCGAAAATTTATAGGCTTTTAATGACCAGTCGAGATTCGCCAACAAAGGATAACCCATGAAACCACAAAAGCACGCCAAATATACAATGGGGACGTTTTTCTCAGCAATCCGTCTTGGAGATACGAAAAAATACCCATTCTAGCGTACGGAAACGCGCTGAAGTCTGCTCTGGCCTTTAGTAGAATGTGGCAGAAAACGGAAGGACTGCACCGGGCGCAAATAACCCCAGCTAC
The DNA here is from genome assembly GCA_038373885.1 of Cheiracanthium punctorium. Classification (NCBI taxonomy): domain Eukaryota; kingdom Metazoa; phylum Arthropoda; class Arachnida; order Araneae; family Cheiracanthiidae; genus Cheiracanthium; species Cheiracanthium punctorium. The sequence continues at coordinate 139,866 of JAWZYV010012422.1, forward strand.
ACCGATGAAGCAAAATGTCACTAATATGCTTAATTTTGGCAAAATATAATATATTTCAAGTGCTGTATTCGCAAAATGTCTCAAATCGCCCAATTTTCAGATCAATTTCTGGAAGTCCCACTTAATTTCAGAATCACACAACGTAGTTTTGCTAAGACACTTTTTATATCATTCGTAGTTATTTATGGTTAGTAAATATCTGTAATAATTATGAATAATGCGTAATAAGAAAGCCGGTTAAATAGAGTAAAGCGTTCAGAAAAAAAGAGAGAAAAACTTGCAAGTGTGCAAAACAATTAAAACAGAGAAGAGGAATAACTATACAGCTAGCGACGAACTCTAGAATATTGAATTTTTCAACTATATTTTCTTCCCTCTTCCCTCATTTCCTAAGCGAAATACGCACGACGCCGATCGAGTTCTCACTTGAGTCAGCAAAAACAAAACATTGCAAAAGGGGCACTTTCAGGTTACTCAGCTCTTCAAAGATAATGAAATGCAATAATAATACCAATCTGAAAAAATAGAACATTTGTAAAAGGCATTTTAAAGAGTAATATTTGTGAGAAAGGTCCGATTTAGAAGGTAATTTTGTAGAAGGGCCGTTTTCAATCAGTCATTCATATTTTTATGATGGGTTATTGTATTAAATCGTATTTATCTGAAGGGGCCGTTTTAATAAATGCATTTTTACGATAGGGCGTAAAACGAATCCAAAATGGTGCATGGGAAATAAAAAATGATTGCTGGCAAATAATAAAAATGTGAAACCAGGAGGGTGCAGAGGTGTGTAAAAGCTAGATTCCGCCGTTCCTTTTCGCGTGTTTTTTGCGTTAGTGACGTCATCGCAGAGCGGAGACAGTGTAACGAGCCGCAGCAAAATGTTCCCGAAAGTTGCGGACAGTTAAAAATAATTTTTTTTAACGGCAGAAATTAAAAACTTTTTTTTTTAATATGCCGACAAAAACTGTCCGCAAGCAGATTTCTGTGTCCGCGACATTGTCGCTGTGTCGCGGTGTTTCTGCTACAGGGGAAGTACTTAATTACAAATATAAAGTTTATAAAAAGTGCTTAGTCTTTAGTTTTTGCTGTTAAAGCATATGTTGTGGCAGTTGCTTCCTTTCAGTAACTCGTTTTATCCCCCCCCCCTTCAAATTACAATACACACCCTCAATATGGCCAGAGCAAGGGTCATTCTTTATTTTTCCTTAGTATTTTTAAGCAACTTCAACCACCTAGGATGTTAAGAATTAGAGAGAGCTTAGTTCTCATAAACTTCCTGAATCAGTTTGTGTAGACACTGGCATAACTGTGTAGGCTTTTCGGGTATTTTTAGGATTTGCTTTAGTCTGCCTCCATGGCCTATTGTTATAAAAAATCTAATTTTTCTAGAGTAAGCTAGAAGTTTTCTAAAGTAACCTTAGCTCACCCTAACCCCTACCCAGTTATGCTAGTCAGTGGCGGATCTAGGATTGGGTAAAGGGGGGTCTAACTTACTGGGTGGGTATTCAATAATTTAGGTACAGTTATCCAAGGCGACATTTGGCAAGATTTTTTACATGTTGCGTGTATATTGTTTCGAATTTTTCAGGGCAACTTGCTGTTATGGGATTTAAAATAGCTTAAAATTCGTATTCTAAGCATCAAATAGTTAAATTTTGCTTTTTGTTGCATCGAAATTCGTCAACTAGAACGCGAGATACAGAGTTTTGGATTTCCCTATTGGTTTGTATAGCCCTTCAAGAAATCTCGAGAAATATTTTTCCAATGCCTTTGCTAACCTCACTTTTGGGAACTTATTTTTGGCACAAAATTTGGTGATGTTTCGCCAAAAAGTCGCCAAGCTTGGTGACATTTCAGACATTTGGTGCGATTTTTCCAATAAGGCTTTTAAAGGTGTTTTTCCGGCTTAAACATCGTATATTAGTCTTGTATTCATTAATATTCCTATCGCGTAATCAATATTTGCGAGTTAAGGGAATCTTCTGGAAATTTCTAATAGCTTCTGCGTCATCTAAGAAAGAAAGTGGTCTACCCGGTTCAGTCAGTCTTACCTCTGCTTGTGCCAGTACAGCAGATGTCATGAAAGCTTAATGCTTTGTATTGACATTATAAAAGCGGTATTTTCGCTTGCCTTTTTGAAGCTTTGTTTTAAAGTGCTGTGTGTAAATTCTTTATTGCTGAATCCTGAGGGACTGCTTGCGATATCCCTCGTATATTTTCACTGAGTCTTTGCCTATGGAAGTGTTTAATTTTGCGTGAGAAATACAGCATTTGTGAAAGCTTCTGATCTAAGCGACTGCTAAAAGCACGTTTCTGTGCGATTGTGCTTTTGAATTTCATACAGCTGATTGTTCGATGAAGTTCTAGAAGCAATTAAGTTTTTTTTCCATCCTGACAAGTTGACTCTTTACAAGAACTTTCTACACCTACTGGACTTTAGAACAGCGAATTAGCAGTTTTCTGCAACAATATGTTATTTTTCTGCCTACCTATAGTATTACGTAATCGAATTTCGAGAAAAATGAGCGAATTTTTGATAAAATGAAATACTCGAACCTGCTGGGACTTACACTTCATAGGAAAAATAATGTCAGAAAAAATTAATTTAAATCATACCTCTTTTTCCCATAATGATATCATTGTATTCCTTGTAATTATGCACTTCTTTACAAACTGCCTGACAGTGATGCATGTATATTTTGTGAGTGCTGTTCCTCTTGAAATAGCTTGTTCTAGGGCTGTGCATCATAATTTCTTCCTGATGATTTGCCCTTTCACTCTCACTAGACAAATTATCATTTTTCGTAATTTTCATAAAATAATCACCTAATATTACGACTCAGTGACTGCTTTCTTGTGATCATAATATCTGCATTTAAATTAAATTCTACACACGGAGCAGACAACAAGTGAATCACACTAGCGCTTCACCCGAAAAGAACGACCAAGTGGCAATAGCAATTTCAATGGGTTAAGCTTTTGAAGCCTGCTTAGAAAGGACTACAGTACTTCCAAGAAATTCTTCCACCATTCCTAAACGTTCAAACTGGGTGTACTTTTGTATGAAATAGAAATGTCCGAAAACCAGATCAGGAAAATTAGCCATAGTAATAGTATTTTTTCATAATACCCCTGAAAATCCAAACGGCGGAACAAAAAAAACCTTTCACTATGGTACAGGAGATAGCTACTTGGGATTCCTAGTCTCTTGATGTCTATGTTAAGGGCACTGTCCCCACCAAGCAGTTCCCGCCGTACTATGTATTTGAATGGAGATATTCGGAAGCGTTTTATGCCGAGCCACAGTGGACTGTCCATCACTGAACAATAGATGTGGCAGGTGTGAAACTGCAATATTATTCATGGTCCCAAATTACCTTTTGTCGATTTAATACTGGAGTATCTCCCTCTTTCTCTGCGGTGGGTAAAATTTATTGCTTACAAGTGAGAATTGACCATTAAAGTGTTCCCCTACTGGTAGCGGCTGGCAGGGACCACTTGATGTGGACAGTGACTTTTACACTCCCCCATCCCTGCACTATGTTCATTAATCATAAGGTGTCCCACATCATGTGCACATCAGTACAGAATCCGAGACATGCTCTGCACAAGGCGCATGCAAAGACTGTTTATGTTTAACAGCATGGATGCCAGCAGAATATTTCCCGGGGGGGGGGGGGAAGACTACTTCAATGTATGGTTACCATGTTGGAAAGAGCAAAAAAGCAAGGGAAAACACTGCATTCAAAAATCCAGGGGGGGCATTGCCCCCCCCTTGCCCTATGCTGCCGGCACCCATGTTTAACAGTAAATTATAAGTATTGTTAGCTCTCCTTTTTACGACTTTGCAGGGGGTCATCGCTCACGCTTCTTTCGCCTGACGTAACCCATTCAAACAATCAGCTATTCTTCGCTATTCACATATGTATGGAAAAGGTGAGAACAACTTAAGGGTGTATGTCGAAAAAAAGGAACTCTGTGTTTAGTCTTGGTACACAAATTGAAATAAACTAATAGCACCATGGTCTCCCAAAAATTCCAAGATAGTTCTTCATAAGCTGCTTTACACACTGCAATAAGCGAAAACACTATGGTGTTTGTGAAATTTTCAGAAAAAATTCTTAAACATAGATCTGAGCTGCAAGATTTTTCGAAGAGTGACACGTTTTTCAAAAATTTCTGATTTTTAAGTATTTTTTCTAAAAGTTTTAAAACTGATATAAATTGATCGTTTATTGCAGTATGTAGTACAGCTTGTAAAGAGACAGTTTCAAAATTTTGAAGTGCCTGGCATAATTAGTTATTTGTACTTACTAGTGATTGCCCAGTGGTTGAAATTCGACCGAAATATATTAAACCTCTATATAAACATTGCTTATACCTCTGTAATCATTGCTTATAATGTTTTTTATTTTGTTCTATTACGTCAGCTGCGAGCGCATACCAATACGTCATTATGCATTAATTTTCCAGTTATTTCTAAAATGCGAACGATAGGAAAAATGAGGTATAACTTAGCTAAGCCATATTTAAAAAGCGGCAATACGTTTTTTGGCATTTCCCAGTTTATTTTACTTATTTTATTATTTATTTATTTATTTTATTTCCTATACTTCCCAGGTTTCGTCAAGGCTACACAGTTATATTGTGTATCTTTTTAAAAGTATATAAAATTTAAGTAAAAATTTAATATAACATCTCAAACCATGGAATGATCGAACACTACTTTTCTGCGACGTACAATTGAAAAACTGGCGGCTTCACTACTATTCAATTTTTTTCAAATGTTTGTCCTTGAGACTTACTTATTGTCATTGCAAATGCAGGTATAATTGGAAATTGGTTTCTTTTGAGAGATAAGTAAATGATAAAATATCTCCAGAATATGTTGTTCATGGGACATTTCGAATTGTCCATTTATTTGGAATCCAAATTTTCCTACCGCATGGGATTCTAGTTAAAACTTCTCAATTGATAGCATAACAGTGCATAAACTTGATGCGCATTCGTGCTCCATTGATTAATGCTTCCTTTGTACAGGAATGGATTAGTTGCAACGGTTGAAAGGAGAAAATGGCGAGTTGCACCGTTGACGATGATTAATTTAATCCATGGCCGCGAAATGGAAAGGACAATTATAGAGGAACACTGTGGTCTCGCAACAGGCCAGTGGTATCATTTTTTGAAGAGGCCCTACAGCAACGGCCAGACCCAATGAGGTTTTGGGGGTCTTGCAAAGCGCCAGCAGTAGCATATTTTCGAGGTACCCCTTACAGCGATAGCCGGACCAAGTGATGTTTTTTGAGGTGCCGCAAAGATCAGCGATGGCATGTATTTTTGAGAGGGAGCAAGATATGGATTTCGGTGCAACTCGCCCCTCAATTTGATTGATAACTGTTGGCGTGGTTACAATTGACCCCCATCCCTTTGTATTACTTAAGTTTCTAATCAGTAAATCTATGCAATTAACTTTCAACACTAACATATGTGGTGACAAACTATGGTACTTTTTGATTAGCCGGTGTAAATCCCATCAACAATTTTTTCCTGACAAGATTAAAAGACTAAAATGTCGTTGTTTCCCAAAACAAAGCCAAAAGTATTAATAGTACTTACGTATTATCCCGGCGGTCATTCCCGCCAAACAATTTTTTCGTCAAATGTGCTGGTAAACTGTTGCCAATCGTATTCCAAACTATCAATAATTTCTTGTGTCAGGCATTTATCTTGGCGAAAAATGGCTCGTCTTGGCGGACCGCCGGGATAATACGTAAGTACTGTATTAATCGATATGCAAAAAAAAAAAAAGTACTCATATACAAATAACAATGTTTAAACATATCACCCCCGGCTGAAGAGAAAAAGGGTTGAGTCAACTTCTCTGGAGGCTCCTTTCTTTTCTGCCCCTTCCCTTTCTCAGGCTTTACACTTTAATCTCTTCTGCTTTTGTTTTCAAGCCTTGCTAACTCCAAAGGCTTAATGACAGATTCCATTCTGGTAAGTTTCTATTTTTTTAAAATTAAGATCAGTTTTTAATAAGGTATAGTTAAACGTCTTTTTTTAATAGTTTAGAAAAAATATAATTTTGCCTATGCGACTGACTACTATATGATAATATAATAGTCAGATAATATGATAATACAGTGGACTCCGCTTAATGTGATCAGTTTGGGACACCGTGATTTTGATAACAATAAACGATATGCAAAATTAGATAAATTTACCCCCCCCCACTCTAATTTACACGTACTAAATTTCAAAATAAAATGGAAAAACTCACCTTATATTTATGTACTGAATATTATCCTTTAATACACAAGAATTGTATAGATAATTAAAAAAATTTATCAATGGTTGTTTGTCTACAATTTTTTCTTAGAAGGTTATTAATAAATTGTTTGTATTCATAATGTTTTTTAAAGTCATCGGAGCGGTCTTGAACTCCACGTTTCAACACTTTTAATGCATGTCTCATTTTAGCACTTGTAGGAGGTGGCTCAATATCAACAGATTCTTCATCGGACTCATCAGTTCCATCATTCGTCTGTTTTCCTATGGCAATCTGACAGACTTCAGATTCTGTTAATGTGGAAGCTACTGGAATGCTTTGATCTGATTCCACCCATGCCTCGAACTCTTCAGGGGTCGTATCCGAAGGAATTTCAATCTTTTCTTATGATTTCTGGTCATTTTTTTCACAAGATCCTGCGTAGGCGAAGCAGTTTCTGATCGTTTGAGCAGAAACTCGATTCCAGGAAGCTGTTGACAAGTGCACCGCATCAAGAACGTTAGTTTTCTTGGCCGAATCATTAGTTTTAAGATTTTGTGTGCACTCTATTTCATCCAGTAATCGTGCCCGCATTTCATGGCGATAATATGCTTTCAAAGCACAAATAATTCCTTGATCACAAGGCTGCAAAAGGGAAGTAGTGTTTGCGGGTAAAAAAACAACATTAATATGCTTCAGAGTGACATTTAAAACGTGTGCAGTGCAATTGTTCATAAGGAGAAGAATATCTTGATTTAGCTTATCGTTCCACTTACATATCCAGTCATTGAAAATGACTATTGTCATCCAGGAATTCTTGTTGGCATAGTAGTCGACAGGAAGTTTTTAACACCTTTAAAACAACGAGGATTCTTAATTTTTCCAATGACTAAAAGTCTCTGTTTTTCTCAGACATACTGGCGCAACATAAAACAGTGATACGTTCTTTTGAGACTTTATGTCCTTTTAAGCTTTCATTTTTAAATAAGTATGTATGTTCTGGTAGTGCTCTAAAATACAAAGCTGTTTCGTCGGCATTGTACACATTTTCTGGTGAATATGAGGCAATTAGTTTTGGCCACTCGTCTCGTAGCCAATTTTCCGCTGCTGGCTTATCGGCATCTTTTTGTTCGCTGTGAATTCTCTTGTAAACAATATTTTTGTGTGTCTTCCATCGCTGAAACCAACCATTTGTTGCAACAAAATCTTTTTTTTTTTTTATTTGAGCAGCTAAACTTTCTGCTTTTTGTTGCATAAGGGGTCCGTTGACTGGAGCATCACGTTCTCGAACATTTTCAAAACTAAGTCTTAGAGCCTTTTCAACTTGCTCATCTTTACCAGCTCGATTACGTTTGCACTCCGTATTTTCATTTTGTTTATCTCTTCTAGTAAGTTCATCACGATTTTTCAAAATTTTACACAATAAGAGCTGAGAAATGTTTAACTGCGCTGCAGCATTGCATTGACTCATTTTTGGTAACCTGTCATAACGATTTAAAATTTCGATCTTTTGTTTTAACGTTAAATCATTTCGCTTCCTGGCTTCCATATCGACAAGCTGCATGTAAGGGAGCAAGGCATAAAATGTGAATATGCTCCTTCTGAGTTCCGATAATGTCCAGTTCACATGCGCTGAAGATTGAGGGGAACTCCAGGGGTAAACAATGTATTGAAGGAAACGTTCTCAGGAAAAAAGCTCCTGTTCCGTCTATCTATCATGTGAGGGGTGTGGTTTTATGGGTTACCGTTTGTCGGCTCATTCTGACTGGTCATAAGAAAAGCCATAAATTTTTCGATTACAATGCCCAGCAAGTGAAAACGGTTATCTGACCACCAGCAGGATGTGCATGGAGGGGGGGAGGAATTCCAGGAAAGTGTAATTCCTAACTCCTTTCTTTGTTCATTCCCCATTTCCCTAGGTGGAAGCATAGGTGGAAGAGGGTGAATTCTGGGCAATGCAAACAACAGCAAAGGGAAAGAAAAGAATGAGTTCCTTCTGAATACATTGTGAATATTCCTTTGCCAGTTAAAATGAGGTTCGAAAGCTGATAACATTAACCGATGTAATGATCACATAAAGCGATAATTTTAACATACAAATGAATAGAGAAAATCGGGACCAAGTGATTTCGATAACAATAAGCGATTGATAACATTAACCGCGATCACATTAAGCGGAGTCCACTGTATATGATATGATAAGCATAAAAAACTACTGAAAATATTCACAATTACTACTGAATAGTCTCATTGAGAGTTGGCATAACTGACAATATTGTTCAATATTTAGCCATGTCATTAGCGACATTAAAAAATGGAAAGGGAGGGGGGATCAATTTTTGGGAATAATATATTTGGGGAAAAAATTAATTTTTACTGGCATACCATGAAAATGTTGCATAATAGTTTAGTTAGAGCCCACAAAAAAGTGTATCCATTTCACTCAATATTTTACTGCAGCCTTCTGGCCTCAAAAGTTGGGGAGAAGTGAAAAATTTTGAGTTTTCTAAAAAGCTGTAGTAAGAAATTTATTTTTTAAAATTGCAATCAACATTATTTGATTGATTAAATAGTACTTTAAATAATAATAAACATATAATTATTATGTAATTTAACATATTTTTTATTAAATTAATACTAACAGATTGTTTTTAAACACACAGACAGAAAATAGGTTAAAACAAAAATCTACAAATTTCAGATACCCTTCTGGCCTCAAAAGTTGGGGAGAAGTGAAAAATTTTGAGTTTTCTAAAAAGCTGTAGTAAGAAATTTATTTTTTTTTAATTGCAATCAACATTATTTGATTGATTAAATAGTACTTTAAATAATAATAAACGTATAATTATTATGTAATTTAACATATTTTTTATTAAATTAATACTAACAGATTGTTTTTAAACACACAGACAGAAAATAGGTTAAAACAAAAATCTACAGATTTCAGATGTATTTAATATTCCAATATACATTGACTTTAGTTGATAAAATAATATTGTGCTTTATTGTCAAACATTGGAAGTTCTTTTGTTATTGTAGTTTGTCAGGAATATATCCATCTCTTTCTGTCTCACTACAAACATTCATTGCTGCTTCAAGTATTAGTTTAACTCATCATTCAACAGACTGCATGTGATATGGGAATAATCAGAAAGTTAGCACTGGTCACTGTTCTTCTCCACACATTACTTTCAAGTCTTTGTTCTTTATATGCGTTATGAGAGGTGGTTCTGCAACAACACAGTTTGACCAACCAATTAAATCAATTTAATTGGCTGCTTGAAAATTGAGTTTTTGAATCTTGAAAACACGTGCACCACCTAAGTTCTTTGTCTTTTTTTTTTTTTTTTTTCTTCATCTTCTTGTTATCTTCATTCTTCCTAACTGCTAATTCCTGGACGTTTTTTGTAGTATCATGTAGCATTGTTAATAATAGATGCCCGGGGTGAGCAAAATATACATTGTTTGAGAAAATAGTTTGTTTAACATCGGAAGCTGCCTTGCATAGGAAATTATTCATATTCTGGACCTATTGATTACTTATGAAAGATGTAAAATAAACGGAGGTGAACGCAGTCATGCACAGTGGCTGACTGGAATTAGCAGTTAGGCCTATTCTTGATGCCAGAAATAAGATGATGACAAATTTGCATGGTGTATGTGTTTTCAGGCTTCCTAAATTCAATTTTGAAGCAGCTGATTATATTGTTTTAATTGATGGATCAAATTGTGTTGTACAGAACCACCTCCTTACATTGCATATAAAGAAGAAAGGTTTGAAATTAATGCGAAGAGCAGCATCCAGTGCCAATTTTCTGGTAATTCCCATGTCACATGCAATCTGTTGAATGATGTGTTAAACAAATACTGAAGCAGCAATGAATGTTTATGGTGAGATGGAAAGAGATAGATATACAGTGCAACTTCCCGGGAGTGACCACCCTCTATTCCTTGAAAAGTGGGTTGTTAAGAAAGGTGGTTGCTCAAAGAAGTATAAACATTTTATAGTAAAAAAGAAAATGCTAAAAAATATTGTCTGTTTTGTTATTTATGAAATTGTATGCCAATACATAAGCAATTATACAAACATATTTTTTAAATTTAAGTTTATTATAATATTTAGAATTTCAGATTGTTTTAATCTTTTTTTTCTTTCAAAAGTATTTCTCCCTGTACTTAATTTTTTACAGCTGACAAGAGCATTGATCTTGATACTCTTCATGCATTCTGAATTTACCATAATAAAATCTATTTGCTTTTTGGGTTTTTCCACAACCAAAAGTGACTGCTTCCTCCCTGAATTTCCTCTTTCATGCAACTCGATCCCATCACTGTGCTGATCCAGTAGTAAAATCCCTTATTTCTTAGGCATGTCTCTTCTCTAAACTGCAAGATTTGTAGGTGATGCATACATGTACTGGCACCAGCTGTCGATTTGCAGTAGAGCGACTGGTTTGGAATGTCATATTCCTTTACTTTATTTCTGAAAAAATGCATAAAAATTTTCGGACAGAGAACCATGTCTGGTTGCTTATAGAGTTTTGTGTGGTCTCTTCTAGAAGCCCTTTCAACATTAAGTAGATAGGGTAAAAAATTGGTCATTTGAAGAGGGGGTTGCTTAATAGAAGTGGTCGCTCATAGAAGTTTCACTGTATTTGTGCCAAACTTCAAGTATAGAACTTCCAATGTTTAACAACAAAGCACTTTATTTCAACACCTAAATTCAGCATGCATTAGTATTATAAATACATCTGAAATTTGTAGAGTTTTATTTTAATCTGTTTTCTGTCTGCATGTATTTAAAAACAAGATGTAGTATTAATTTAATAAAAAAAACTATAATGCAGGGCTCGAAGTTGTCCTTAAATTCCTGAAATTCCTGAAAAAAGGAAAAGTGTCCTGAAATGTCCTTAATTTTTTAAAAATTCAGTAAATGTCCTGAAATTTTCACATTTTTGCTGAACTCAGCAGAAATAAAAAGTAAATATTATTAGATTTCTAAAAAAATGAAGAAATTTTAAATGTAGGAAAAATAAATTGAATATAAATAATTAATTATGCACGATATTCATTACGCGCCAAGCAATGGTATCAGTCACTAAAGAAGAGACTTACACTTGCTAGTTCGATTCTTGTTTACGACATCCTATTGGTGACGATAGTTTTCTCCGTTGTGACGTCATGAAAGCGCTCCGTGTAGGGGGGAAAAAGTTAAAAAGATCCCTTTTCCCTCCATCATTGTACGCGCGCCGATAGTAGATGTAGTGATTTAGGGGAAAGAATAAGGTTGCCGTAAGTAACTGTTTATTTATACCTCTTTCTTGTTTCTATTGCTGCTCGTTACACGTGTTGTGCTTATAAGATTGCTTATTGAAATAAAATGATCTTTACTTCATTCTTGGATTGGATTTAAAGCTCAATATTTCTGAATTCTCACCATGGGTCGGAAAACAAAATTCAATCAGTCTTGGATTTCTGACGGTAAAGTTGATGACAACGGAGATGATGTGAGCAGTTGGTGTAATCCATGTCGTGATGATGTATATTCGGGTTTTTGTGTTGTTTGCAACAAATCTTTTAGCGTCGCAAGCATGGGATTTTCCCAGGTTAATTCCCATGCAAGGAGCGCTAAGCACAAACAATTAATTAAAATTAAAGTAAACCAATTGACATTTGAAAAACAAGATGCTATTGACAGCGGCACATCAGCAAGTTTGATGCTAGCATCAACTTCAAGAGGAAAGAAGTGGTTGCCATCGAACATAAAAGAGAAAGCTTTAAGATCAGAAATTTTATTGTTGATGCATGCAATAAAGTGCAACTACCCATTTTCTAATTTGGGAAGTTTGGTAGAAATTTGTGCCGAATCGTTTGATGATTCAACGATTGCGAAGAATGTTTCGCTTTCAGAAACGAAAGCACGGTACGTAACAAAATTTGGACTTGCACCATATTTTCGCAAAAAAGTGTTCCAAGATATTGGTAAGTCGTTTTTTACTTTATATTTTGACGAAACAACGACCCGGCAATCTAAAAAGCAGCTGGATATTCACATTTCGTATTGGTCTGAAAAATTTGAAAAAATTGTTACATCGTATTGTGAATCAGAATTCGTTGGGCATTTAGACGCTGCGAAAATTTTTGAAATCGTCACAAGTTTTATCGATAACAATAATTTAAGCATTGATAAATGTTTGCAATGTTCTTTAGATGGCCCAAATGTAAATTTGTCATTTTTGAAAAAAATGAATTGTCATTTAGATTCCTTGAACCATAGTAATTTGATTGATATAGGAACCTGTCCTTTACATATTTTGAATAATGCCATGAAAAAAGGATTAAGTAAGTTAGATTGTGATGTAGAAAGTTTGATTGTGGATGTTTTTCTTTTTTTTGAGAATGTCTGCTGCCAGGAAAGAAGATTTTCATAATATTCAAGTTGATGTTTTATTTGGTAAAGAGGCTGACCATGAAATTTTAAAACACGTGAGTAGTAGGTGGCTATCCTTAGCACCTGCTTGTGATAGATTTATTGAGCAGTATCCAGCACTAAAAGAATACTTCTTAGAATTTCTTGTTAAGAACAATGATGTTTCTAAACTAGGTGAAAGATACCGTAATATCTGTACATTTTTGAAAGACCCTATGACTCTTGTGTATTTACACTTTACAAGCTTCTTTGCATCATGTTTTCTGCCTTATTCAATATTATTACAAAAAAGCACACCTTTAATCCACATATTGTATTCCAAATTAAATGAACTTGTAAGAAATATTATGTTTAAGTTTATGAAGCAGGATATTGTAAAGGAGAAAGAAGGTTTGTCCTTAAAGAATGTTGATTGCCGTAATTCAAAGTCTTGGCTTACACCACGAAGTAGTATTTATGTAGGTTCAGGGGCTTTAAATTTGCTTGATGGTGACTTTGATAAACCTGAACACAAGCAGTTTTTTCTTAGTGTGAGAAGTTGTTATATGCAAACTTGTGAATTCTTGCAAAATAAGTTGCCTATTTCAAATATTATATTGAGAGACCTGCAATGCATTCACCCAGCATTATACAATGATGCATTCTCAAAAGTTGCAGTAAATCGTCTTTCACAGCACTTAATCAAAATAACAAAGACTAACTACATTTGTGATGCAATCAACACTGAATGGTGTATGTATGCTTGTGAGAAGTTTCCTAATACGTATGGTGATGATCAAGATATTTGCAAATATTGGAGTGACATCTCAAAAATTAAAGATGCTGCTGGTATACAGAAATATCCAAACCTTAGTGCTTTTGCAAAATCTTGCTTGACTTTGTCTCATGGTAATGCTGTTCCTGAACGTGGATTTTCCATCAACAACACAATCGTTACATCAAGTAAAGCTTCAATTTCAGAATTAGGTATTCGTTCTCTAAGGTTGTGTAAAGACTATATTTACAGATTTAAAAGAGTTAAAGACATACCACTCACAAAAGATCTTATTGAGAGTGTTCAGAAATCTCATAGTGCATATGCTGCTTATTTGGAAGACCTTAAACAAGAAGCTAACTTGCAGATTCAAATGAAACGTAATTTAGAAGAAGAAAAGCAAGAGAATGCTAAAAAACAGAAAAAAAGCGATGAAATGAATAAAAAGTTAGCTGAGCTGACTGACACTGCAAATCGTTTAATTGAAGAAGAAAATGCTGCCCATTGTTTGCTAGGAGAGGCCAGTGAAAGACTAAAGATAGCCATTTCGAAAAGTGACATGAAGGACATAAAAGTTGCACAAATGATGGTTGATGCTGCAAGGGACAGTATAACAACTGTATCTAAAAAACTTACTACTGTTCGAAATGATATGTCTGTTCTTAAATGATTATTGAAGTATTAAACTTATTGAGAGAGAAAGATAGTTTTTCTTTTTTAAATTGTGCATTGTTTTTCTATTTATCAAGATATACAGGTATAAATTTGAAGGTTAATTTTAGTTGCCTCGATTTTATTTTTCATTTTGGTAAGTATTTATACTTTTTACATCGAGTAAGTATTACAAATTTTAATTTTTAAAAGATTCCAATTTTTATTCACTTATTTGTAATCATGCTGTAAATATATCTGAATAAGTTGCTCAAAATAAGTGTCTACATATTTGAAGTTATTTTTAATAAAAAATTTCCGACATCAGCAATAGTCATTAGTGACTGTATATGTAAAAAAAGTCCTTAAATTGTCCTTAAATTTGGAGAAAATTTTGTCCTTAAATTTTATTTTTTGGACTTCCAGCCTGCTATAATGTTAAATTTATGTAATATTTATGGATTTATTACTATTTAAAGTAAATTAATCAAATAATGTTGATTGTAATTTCGAAAAATAAATTTTGTACTACAGCTTTTTAAAATATCCGAAAATTTTTACTTCACTTCAATTTTTTATGTCGAGGGTATGGTAAAATGCTGAGAAAAATTAGTACTTTTTGTAGGCTTAACTGACCCATCATGAAACATTTTTGTGATGTGCCAACAAAAAGATTGACTTTCTTTCCCCAAATATATTTTTTCACAAAGATTGATTTTCTCCCCCCCTTTTTTTTTTGTCACAGGCACATGGCTAACTGTTGAACAACATTGTTGAAAGTTTTTGTGAATTCTAACTAGGACATTATGCAACTTTTCCACACTATGCCAAAATTGATTTCGGGGAAAAAAAAAAAAAAAAAAAATCTTATTTCGGCACACTCTAATAACCATTTTAGATCCTGACTTCATGCAATGGCTTTTCTTTGATTTACATAAAATTGACTATTCTTGACTAGAATTATGAAATCTATAGCATATGCCTTTGCTGATCAATTTATAAATTGAAAAAGAGGTTTTTTAATTGTTTTCAACTGTAATATTTCATAAAGCATTAAAAAGTTGAAACATATACATCTCAAGCTGTCACCTGATTATTAACCTTTCTACACTGTACAGGTTGAATCAACCTTAGGGGTGAGGGAGAGGATAAATGAACTAAAAAATCCTAGCTACAGTTATAAATACTCAATATATCTATCTACTATGACATTCATAGAAATGGCCCCCTCCGCCCCCCCCCCCCCCTTTTAATCTACCCATGCTTTCAGATTAGATCTATGAAGCAGAGAAAGACTAAAGATACTCTTAAAGGTAGTTAACAAATTTCAATTTGCCTTTGTATTCACACACGATACGCAATGCATTTGCTCAAGATATAATTCGTCATGTTGAAGTGCGCAAATCTAATCTTCGTGCTATCACGTTTTTACAGCATATGTGTTTACTGAATAATGTCAATTATCCCTTTAATATGAGAACAGAATGACACGAGATCATATTTTTATATTACATGCTTATTTTTAATTCGGAGGTGTGACTTATATTTGAACTTGTTTCTGAAAAAAATTGTACTTAAAAAAATTGTACTTAAAAAAAAAGTACACAGAAGCACTTACTTTTAAATACTTCATTTTTAACAGTGCAACAATCTGCTCTTGATTTCTTTTTTCCTACTTTGGCTGATCGTCCCAAGCCACTTCGTAAATTGGCTGGCCAGAGCCCAAAATCAAGAAAAGATTGGACATTGGCTGGTAAGTTTAGAGCAACGTTAACCAAAATGCAAATTGGCTGATTTTGGGCTTTGGCTGTAACATATACAAACTGGTAAATTAGACCCATACAGGTAAAAGGTCTATTACTTGAACAGGGTAGAAAGATTAAGTAATTTTTTGCCTAATGTATGTTTACAGTTATTGTTACAGCCCACATGCAAAGAATTCATTTTTTAGATATATAATTGGTAGATTTTTTTATTTTAGTTATTTTTTCCTTTTTTTTCTTTTTAGACATTGAAGCCTCACAAGCTTCATTCTGCTTTAAGAGTGTCGAGCAGTGGCTTTCATGTATTGGATTATCTCTGTATGATAATATATTAATAATCAATGGCTTTGATGATGTAAATTTTATGGTGAGTATCTGCTTTTTTTTCTTTTTACTGCATTCTAAAAATATACTAAAACAGTGGAATATGCATTTCATTTCACTTATTTTTATTTGTAGGGAGGGAAAATGCTTGACGATGGTGATCTTCAGGAAATAGGTATTACAAATTCAGCTGACAGACAAAAATTAATAGCTTCAGCACTGCAATTGCCATCTGTACAACCTGTTAATAAATTGAAAGGAAAAAACTTTCCATCTTCTGTTGATGAGTGGCTGAAGTCTCTTAATCTGCTTGAATATAGTGAAAATTTTTCAAATAATAACATTACTGATATGGATAGAGTTTTAAAACTGTGGGAAGTAGAACTGAATACTGTAAGTTAAAATTTCACTTTGAACTATCCTTTTAAATGTTTTTATTTACTTATTATAATTAACTGATTATGTTACAGGTTTTAAAAATATCTAAGCTAGGTCATAGGAAGCGTATCCTTGCTTCTATTGGTGACAAGCATGTTGACAATTTTGTAGACAGCAAAGAGCTTGACCTTTCAAAATTGGTAAGCTTTTGATCTTAATTTGTCTTAAATTTTCACTCTTAAATTGTAGTTAAGTGAAGCTCCAAATGCATACCTGCCAACTTTTATGTTTACTTCCTTGTAGCAGAAAATGCGAGACACGAGACGTACGTCACAGATTTTTTTTACAGTCTGCAGATTATTTTCATAAGAGTGATTCTTTTTTACGGTCATGAAGAAAATTCCTCTTCGAACTCTCAAAATAAACATTTTCTGTTAGAAAATGCAGAAGAGTGCAATATTTTTTCCCCTTCTCGGCTCTCGCATGTCAGATTTAGCATGTGTTTTACATTTTGCTTGCCTGTTTATCTAGTCAAGTTGCTAGCAATTAGTTTTTCAATTAATATATTGTTACGAATTTTCGGGGCAACCCGCTGCTCTGGGGCTTAAAGTGATTTAAAATTCGTATTCTACGCTTCAAATAGATAAATTTTGCTTTTTGTTGCATCAAAATCGGCCAATTAGAACCGGAGATACGGAGGTTTCGCTTTCCCATATGTTTTTCTATGGGCTTCTAGAAATCTCGAGAAATATTAGTCCTAGAGCTTAGATCTCTTCACTTTTGAGGACTTATTTTTGGCGCCAAATTTGGCGATATTTCGCCAAAAGTCGCCAAGCTTGGCGACTTTTTGGTCATTTGGCGCGATTTTCCCAATGGGGCCTGGAAGTTGTTTTTCCTGCATTAAAAACGCATAATAACCTAACATTTCTCTTCTATGACGTAATCAAAATTCACGCTTTATGTAGAGCCCTCGAGAAATTGACTTTTCTGGAAACCTCTTGTACCTCCTGCGTCGGCTATTTATAGAAGCGGGCATCGCCCCGAAGCGATTCAGTTGCGAGTTGAACATTCAATGTGTGAAGAGCTCTGAGTACGCTTGTTTGTGTGAACTGATAGTGCTATAGAAGCTGTGTTTTAGCTTGCTTTGTGAAGCTGTTTTTAAGTGCTGTGTGTAAATTCTTCATTGCTGTGTCTTAAGGGATAGTGTACTATATCCCTTGAATATTTCCACGGAATTTTTGCCTGTGAAAGTGACTTATTTTGTGTGAGAAATACAGCATTTGTGAGAGCTTCTGATCCAAGCGGATTGTTAAAAGCACGTTACTGCTAGATTGTGCTTGTGAATTGTGTACAGCTGATTGTTCTACGAAGTTCTAGAAGCAATAAAGTTTGTGTTCCATCCTGACAAGTGACTTTTTACTTGAACTTTTTACACCAACAGGACTTTAGAACGACGAACCCCAGGAGTAGCAGAGTAATTCCGCAACATTTGGTGTCAGAATCGGGATTCTAAAGAAAGACTTTAATTTTCCAGTTTATGGTTTTGACTAGACAAAAAATGGAAGAACAACTTCAAAAGCTCATGAATATGATGCAAGAAATGAAAGCCGGACAAGACGAGATGAAAGCCGGACAAGACGAGATGAAAGCCGGACAAGACGAGATGAAGCCGCACAAGAACAGATGAAAGCCGGACAAGACGAGATGAAAGCTGGACAAGAACAGATGAAGGCGGATTTAGAGAAGAAAATTGAAGCAGGACAGACCGATTTAGAAAGAAAAGGAAGACGATTGAAAGCCGGACAAGAACGGATTAGAGAATTGAAGCGACAGAAGAATGAAATGGGATTGGAGAAAATGGAGACTGCTTTGGGAAAATTAGAGAAATTCGAAAAGAGTGTGCAGGAAAATCAAGAGATAATGGAGAAAAGAATGTCGCTCATAGAAGAAACTCAAACGAAATATGAACAAAGAATTGAAGGAAAAATAGAAGAAAATGTTAAGGAATTGCAGCAAGATATTTGCAGAATGCGGGAAGAATTTAAGAATAAAATTGAGGAGAAACTAGACTGGAAAGAAAATATAGTTTCGAAAATACATGAAGAATGTGAAGCTAAAATTGAAGAAAAATTGGACTCTCTCGTAAAGCTGGGAAAGTTACCCGAAAACATCAGGTTATCTTCACACCGCCCAGCAGTGAAACTTACTGCCTATGACGGAAAGACTCCCTGGGAAGCTTACAAGACCCAATTTTCGATCGTCGCCAGAGCCAATGGTTGGAGCGAGTCCGAGAAAGCTAATCAACTGGCCGCTTCCCTTAGCGGAGATGCAATTAATGTATTGCAAACTATCGGAGCGACGAAGATAGGAGATTTTGACGCCCTTGCCAGTGCCTTGGAGATGAAATTCGGAGAGAAGTGCCAGAAAGAATATAGTAGAATCCAACTTAAGTCAAGGATGCAGAGATCTGGCGAGACCCTTCAAGAGCTGGCTTCGGACATAGATAGGCTGTGTCATCTAGCCTACATGGACCACCTTGATAATGTCCGAGAAGAAATGGCGGTGCGTCATTTTATTGAAGCCATCCGTGATCCAGAAACCCAAAAGGCACTCATGTTGGAGGATTATCAGGATTTGAAGTCTGCTCTGGTGTTTGCAATGAAGCTAGAGGCAGCCCAGCGGGCCGTGAGAAAAGATCGGCATGCTGTCAGAGCGGTCACGGTCCAAGAGGAAGCTGACAAAGACACAGAGAGCGTCGAGAACAGATTGAAGAGAATTGAAGATCTCATAGAGCGAAAATTAAGATCCGATAGAACGAGAGATGGCCCAAAGAAAGTAAAATGTTGGAAGTGCAACAGCGAGGGGCATTTACGAAAATACTGTGACGCACAAAAGAACTCTCGTCGTAAAGATCGCAGTTATCAATGCACCAGAGAAGCCCATGAAGGAAGACAGAAAAGAGACGACTTTCAGGAACAGATGCTGAGGGATATTCAAAAGCCCCGTTTGAAAGTCTTGCAGATTTCATCAGTGAATGGCGGCAGTAATGGACTCTTCGTACTGGGATATGTTAATGGTTCCCCATGCCACATGGTGATTGATACTGGAGCGAACGTAACCATCATAAGGACGGATCTGGCCAAGAAATTAAATTTGAAGATTATCTGGACTCCGCCCTCGCTGACCCTCCAGACTGTGACAGGTGACAAGATCGAAGTGGGCGGAAAAGCGCAAGTAGAAATCACGTTTGGAAATGCCAGATACGACCATGTGGTATATGTCGCCAATATTACAGACTCTTTTATTCTCGGACTCGACTTTTTAAAATCGCACAAATTTAACTTGGACTTTAAGAATAATGAGCTTCGTTCAGACTCAGAAGAAATAGCTGCGTTCGATATTAGAAATGAAACTGTTTTGCCTGTTCAGCAAATAATAGCCCAGACTGATATCACTCTACCTCCCAGAACTGATTCAATAATTTCTGGAACAGTAAAAGAAAGCAATAAATTCCGTTTTGGATTAATCGAACACCCAAGCAATAGTGATTCCATCAGAGGAGTACTTGTGGGAGCAACACTTGTGGACTTGTCGAGAACGGAAATTCCAGTTAGAGTAGTAAATGTGACGGACAAGTCGAAGGTGATAAAGAAAAATGAAGTGTTGGCGACATGCACTCCTGTTACCTGCATTAATAAGAACATCAACCAAACGACAGCTAAATCTTCCGAGTGCCTGACGAAGGAATTATTACAAGACGTGGAGTTAACGGCAGAACAGAGAAGCGCTGCGGAGAAAGTAATAGCTGAATTTGAAGACCTCTTCTCTCGTACTTCCGGTGACTTTGGCCGTACGAGGTTAACGCAACATAGAATAGACACAAGCAGCCATTCTCCCATCAAGCAACATCCTAGGCGGCTGCCGTTTGCTAAGCAAGAAGAGGTGAGCAGACTTTTAGAGGAGATGCAGCGTGATGACGTCATCGAGCCATCGACTAGTCCGTGGGCCTCGCCGATTGTTTTGGTCCGAAAGAAAGATGGTTCCACCCGGTTCTGTGTTGACTATAGACGTCTGAATGACATTACCAAGAAAGACAGCTACCCTCTTCCCAGGATAGACGACACATTGGACACTTTATCGGGAAACGAATGGTTCTCCACTCTGGATCTCAAGAGTGGCTACTGGCAAGTAGAAATCCATCCCGATGACCGTGAAAAGACTGCGTTCACCACGGGACAAGGATTATGGCAGTTCAAAGTTATGCCTTTTGGACTCTGCAACGCACCTGCTACATTCGAGCGACTAATGGAGACAGTGTTGAGAGGACTTTCCTACGAAGCATGTCTCGTTTATTTGGACGATATCATCATCGTCGGAAGGACTTTCGAAGAGCATCTCGAGAACATTCGAAAGGTACTACAGAAATTAAAAGAGGCAAACTTGAAACTAAGTCCATCGAAGTGTAATTTGTTTCGTCGGGAAGTACGTTACCTCGGGCACATAATATCCGCCCACGGAGTCCGAACCGATCCCGAAAAGACGTCCGCAGTCCAGAACTGGAGTCGTCCCGAGAATATCCACGACTTAAGAAGTTTTCTCGGTCTGTGTACTTACTATCGAAAATTCGTGAAGGGCTTTTCTCAAATTGCGAGACCTCTTCACAAATTGACCGAGACTGGACAGAAATTTCTATGGACTGAGGAATGTGAGGACGCATTCAACGAACTGAAGACGGCTTTAACATCTTCGCCGATCTTGTCGTATCCTCACCCTGACAAGCCATTTATCCTGGACACAGACGCAAGTAAGGAGAGTGTCGGAGCAGTTTTGTCCCAGGAGATAGATGGCCAAGAACACGTCATTGCTTACTGGAGCAAATGCCTTTCAAAGGCAGAACGTAACTATTGTGTTACGAGAAAGGAACTCCTTGCTATCATTAAGGCCGTGGAGCACTTCCATCATTACCTGTACGGCCGAAAGTTCCTGCTCCGAACGGACCATGCCTCTTTAACCTGGCTTCTAAATTTCAAGAATCCGGAGGGCCAAATAGCCAGGTGGATACAGCGACTACAAGAATATGACATCGAGATACGTCATCGGAAAGGGTCATCTCATGGAAATGCAGATGCTTTGTCGAGAAGGCCCTGCATAGACAGTTGTCGCTATTGCTCCAGGGCAGAGAAAAATTACCATCTGAAACATCCCGCTGTCCGCCAAGTTACATCATCGGCATCATCTCAAGATCCCTGGAGTGACGAAAATGTTCGGGCGGACCAATTAACAGACAGCGACATCAAACCTATTGTGGAATTTATGGAAAAATCCAGCGCTAAGCCCAGTTGGCAAGAAATATCATCTTACAGTCCGGCAACAAAACAGTACTGGGCTTTATGGGATTCGCTTCGCCTGAGAAATGGAGTCCTGTATCGTAAATGGGAGTCGGACGACGGCAAGATGCTCCGATGGCAGTTGGTACTCCCTCGCTCGAGGATTCCGAAGGTTCTAGAAGAACTTCATAATGGCTTAACTGGGGGCCATTTTGGCGTAATGAAGACCCTGCAGAAAGTTCGCGAGCGCTTCTACTGGGTTAGGGCTCGAGCCGACGTCGAAAAGTGGTGTCAAGCTTGTGACGCCTGTGCCGCCCGCAAAGGCCCGAAGAAACGAAGCCGTGGAAGACTACACCGTTATAATGTAGGAGCGCCTTTTGAGAGGATTGCCCTCGACATCCTGGGACCTCTTCCGCGAACTTCGGATGGCAACAAATACATCCTAGTTGTCATTGACTACTTCTCTAAATGGCCCGAAGCGTTTCCTATTCCCGATCAAGAAGCTACGACCGTAGCAGAGGTACTGGTGCAAGAATGGATTTCCAGATATGGAACCCCTCTGCAACTTCATTCCGACCAAGGAACGAACTTTACCTCTGCAGTCATTAAAGGACTATGCCAACTTCTCGGAATGGACAAAACCCAGACTACGCCTTTACACCCACAATCCGACGGCATGGTGGAGAGGTTCAATCGTACAATTTTGAACAACCTCTCGCTCCTGGTATCTAGGAATCAAGAGGACTGGGACAAGAAACTCCCCCTGTTCCTGCTGGCCTATAGGAGTGCCGTCCATGAGACTACCGGCTTCACACCTTCCCAGATGCTGTTCGGCAGAGATCTTCGTCTTCCCGCAGATCTAGTGTTCGGCCGCCCTCCAGATGCGCCTTCATCGCCAGAGGAGTACGTGGAAAACCTTCGGGCACGGTTTGAAGATGTGCATCATTTTGCTCGGGAGCGGATCAACCTGAACACGGAAAAGATGAAGACTCGCTACGACACGAAAGCTACGGGACACGAGTTCAATGCAGGTGACAAAGTTTGGCTATGGAATCCTACTCGACGGAAAGGCCTGTCTCCCAAGCTGCAATCGCCGTGGGACGGTCCTTACACAGTCCTAAACCGGCTGAATGACGTCATCGTACGGATTCGTAAGTCACCAAACTCGAAGCCAAGAGTTGTACATTACGATCGGCTAGCCATCTACCGCGGTTGTAATTAGTTATTTGACTATCAGACCATGTTCACTATGGCGTAATTCCTCCTTTCTTTCAACTGTCATTTCTTTCCTGTCTTTCTCTTCTCTTCCTCTTTCGTCAACTCTCTTTCACTCATTACTTACGCCATGTTTAGTGTATATATTTGTAATATATTGGATTTTATTAATGTGTATTTGTTATTACATTGATTACTTATTACAGTGTAATTATTTATTATGTTGATTATTTATTTATTAATGTGTATTTGCTTATTGTGCTATTGATTACTTGCTTGAATTATGTTGTTAAGATCTTGTTAAGTGTTATACAGTGTAGGTACCTGTGTGACCTCCTAACTAGGGATTGTACTGCCCGGGACGTGCAGTCCTTGGGAAGGGGGCAATGTTACGAATTTTCGGGGCAACCCGCTGCTCTGGGGCTTAAAATGATTTAAAATTCGTATTCTACGCTTCAAATAGATAAATTTTGCTTTTTGTTGCATCAAAATCGGCCAATTAGAACCGGAGATACGGAGGTTTCGCTTTCCCATATGTTTTTCTATGGGCTTCTAGAAATCTCGAGAAATATTAGTCCTAGAGCTTAGATCTCTTCACTTTTGAGGACTTATTTTTGGCGCCAAATTTGGCGATATTTCGCCAAAAGTCGCCAAGCTTGGCGACTTTTTGGTCATTTGGCGCGATTTTCCCAATGGGGCCTGGAAGTTGTTTTTCCTGCACTAAAACGCATAATAACCTAACATTTCTCTTCTATGACGTAATCAAAATTCACGCTTTATGTAGAACCCTCGAGAAATTGACTTTTCTGGAAACCTCTTGTACCTCCTGCGTCGGCTATTTATAGAAGCGTGTCGCCCCGACGATTCATTGTTGATCAAGCTTTGAGAGAGTGAATACGCTTGCTTTGTGAAGGAAGCTGTGTTTCGCGCTGTTTGTGAAGCTTTGAATTTAAGTGCTGTGTGTAAATTCTTCATTGCTGAGTCTTGAGAGACTGTTAGTGTTATTTCTCGTATATTTTCGCTGAATTCTTGTCAGTGAAAGTGTTCTATTTTGTGTGAGAAATACAGCATTCGTGAGAGTTTCTGATCTAATCGAACTGTTAAAAGCACTTTACTGCTAGATTGTGCTTGTGAATTGTGTACAGCTGATTGTTCTACGAAGTTCTAGAAGCAATAAAGTTTGTGTTCCATCCTGACAAGAGACTTTTTACTTGAACTTTATACACCAACTGGACTTTAGAACGACGAACCCCAGGAGTAGCCGAGTAATTCCGCAACAATATTGTTTCAAAAATACTCTAGACAACAAATGTATGCAGATACAAAAGGAAATTTTGGGTTCCCTTTTAATTGTTTATTGAAATGGCTGCTTAGCTGGATAAAGTTGCTTGCTTGGAATGCAAGGATTCGATGTTATATAAGATTTTGAAAACACAATACTTATGATTTCATGAGGGGAAAAAAAGATTAGATATAAATCGGTTTCCAATCCAAATTGTTAAAGGCTGTTAATGAGCTTTCAAAGAAAATACATGTATTTATTAAGTTTTTTTACACACAAACTTTCAATTCCAGTATCAGAAGCTTCCTGTGAAAGTTGGGGATCAGTCATTGAGAAAGTGAGCAAAATGCGATTAAGATGTACAGATGGCAATGATGAACAAGCTGTCGGAACTGTTGATCAGAGTGTGTTTATATTTCTTAATGGCACTCCATCTGGTTATACACGAGCCAGAAAAATTTTGAAAGGTGCATTAATTTCCATGCTCTTACTACATACATTTTGCTAGAGGCAGTACGAACAAAATTATGTACAAAAACATTTCTTCTCTTGTGATATCAAGAATAATGAATAATGCTAACTGTTTACCTTGCTTTGTGTAATTAAAAATGCTATGGTTTTTGGCCTAATAATTAAACTGATGATTCATTTCCTGCTATTTATGCAATTTAAACTAAGAATGCCACAAAAAGTTTTGCTGTGTAACTATTACATTCTATCTAGAAAAATAGTTTTTTTTATGACACCGTCCTACTCAATATATTACTGCTGTAAAATTTGACAAAGCCTACCAGAAATGTTTTTCTTAAAAATATCTATTTACATAAAAATTTTCTCTTTATCCAAGTCTGTTAACCAAGGCAACTAAAATAGGTAGTTAAGTTTTATTCTCAATAAATTATATATGTAAATTTCTATTAGTTTGATAATGTCTAACTGTTTAACTAACATTAGATAAATGCAAGCTTGTGATAAAATAATCTTACTGAATCCTACAATCTTTTTTCCGTTATTGTGAAACTATGCTGCAGATTATTTTCAGTGCCTAAAAAGCCGTCACAGATTGGCAGAAAAAGCTCTGCTTCTGGGCTCATGTTGACCACACTTTTATACTTTTATGTATGTATTTTTCCCTCCTTTGTTATTTTAACTTTCTTAAGAAGTAAATTAATGTATGTGGGAATCAATACAAATGAAATTTGGGCCTGTTTTGCAGCCTCTGTACAGTGAAATCTGCAATCATGAGAGTACAAATAGTACTTATTTTGCATTGGTCATAAACAGGCTCATAGGATGGTCATTTTCACTGTACCACATACTCGCCAATAATGTAGAATGCAGGGATGAAAATCTTCCGCTTTTCGGCGGATTTCCGCTTTTTTGTTTTTTTCGGTTAACTTCCGCTTTTTGTGAATTTTTTAAAAGCTTTTCTCCGCTTTTTCAATTAGAAAAAAAAATCGCTATTATCTAGAATTTTTTTCCTTATCTGAATGCATTGTTTTTGTTGTTTTATTTTCACTAACTGGGTAAGTCAAAATTTGTAGTCCCCACATGGCGAATTTACTTTCGTAAGTGGAGCCTGCAAATTCCTTTACCAGTCGCCACATACTATTTTCCCCCTTCTCTTCCACGGCCGTTTTTATGAATGGAAAGTAAAACAGAAAGAGGAGGTATTCAAGCAAATGTTCGTGACAGAAAACAACAAAGCATGATTGATTTCGGCATGGGTGAGGTGTAGCTGGATTATTGTAGATCAGGGTTTCCCAACCTTTTTCGCTGGCGGGCCCCTTTTTCAGGCAAAAATTCACGGCGGACCCCCCACCCCCCAACCCACCCCACCCCACCTTTCCCGGAATTTTCAGAAGTCGAGCATCGGCACTAAACTACCTGCGGGTCAACACTTGGGAACCGCAGCCGCTGTTCAAAGGTAGCCACGGACCCCCTAGAAAGAGGCGGCGGACCCCTAAGGGGTTCGCGGACCACACGTTGGGAAGCCCTGGTGTAGATCATTGATACAAGGGATTAGTACCACTTGACCATTAAGTTGAAATAAGGTGACACATCCGTTTTCTAGAAATGTCCAGTTTTTACCAGAAGGTAATGCAATAATTGAGCCTTCCTTCACCCCACCTCCTGGAAAAATCATTAGCAGTCCCCGATCAGTTGTGGTAGATGGTCTGTTGGCCTGGCTCACGGTGCTGAGAAAATGGCTACTTTTAGAACTGATATAATCAATCGTTCAGAGGAAAACGATCTTCAAATAATTGAGAAAGGAATAAAAACGCATGGAAATGGGATTGGTTAGAGAAAGAAGTAGAAGGGAATTTCCTTAGAGAAAGTATCCGAAAAATTAAAAAAACAGGTTCTGCTTATTGTGTTTCATGTCAGCAAGAACTGAAGTATGGAACAAGAGGATTAGTCGCACTCGTGGCTCATGTCAAGTCCGAAAAACACAAGAAAGTGCTTGAAATTCAAAAGAACAATTTCGCATTACCTGGTAAGTACCTGCTATATTTATTGATATATTTTTAAAAGTAATTTTATAGTTATCTATAATAATTTGTTATGAATATATGACCATGTCCAGTGCCGGTACTAGGTATTTTTCTAAGTGGTGGAAGTATAAAATTTTAGCGCTCCCCATAGAGATGGTTCCCGGTGTGGTCGCACCGATCGCTCCACCATATGATCTGCTCTGATTATGGCGGATAAAAAATTGCTTTGAATTATCTGTGTTATTTGATGTTCAATACGTAATCATACTTGTTGATTTTACAACACTTGTTTACTCCGAATAATTCATCAGATATAGGGGGGAGGGGTAGTAAATTGCACTTGTCTTCACTCCACTGAAGCAGGCGCGTATCCAGAAAAACATTTTGCAGGATGTCCAAAAATTTCGGTGGGGGTCGAAACGGTGAAAAAGGCAAAATTTTCCACAAAAAGACTGTTTCATTACCAAATATCAGTTTAGTAACAAAATCAAAGTTTACGGTGGGGGGAGGGGTGTCCAGACCCCCTGGACCCTAAATACGTCCTTGTACTCAAGCTATTGATTTAGATTTTTTTCTTTTGTTATGTGTGGGGTCTGCTCTTGCATTATGTATATGGATAAATTATACATTTAATTAACATAAGTTTGGTGTTTGCATACACTTTTCCATCGTGCGTTGTACGATTTCAGTGATGATATGCAAGTTAAAATAAGATACTTCATCTATGGCAGATTGAGTAAGTAAAGTAGATGAAAGAATAATAATGAACAATTTATAAACTGAAATCGAAAGAAGGCGATTTCAGACTGTTCATAATATATACCGAAAAATATTTTAACTAAAGATGGCTAAAAGTAATTTAACATTTTATTTTATTGTTTGAAATTACAGAATTTCTAATAAAGCAACCAATTCTTTCTCCCTTTTTTAAAAAAATTTTAATTGGGGAAAAAAAATTTTAAGATTATATTTTCCATTCTGAATCTTCAATCCATCGCCAGAATATTTAGCAGAAACAAAATCCGCACGTGTTTGTTGCATTTTGTTATTTTATCTGAAGTTTTAACACTCCCTTTTCGCGAACAGCCTTGTTAGAAAGTGGAGGGAAGAATGTAACCGAGATTTCCTTTAAACATAAGTGTGTGTTAATATATCAGACAATAGTTCATGGGCGTCGCACCCCCCCCCCTTTCTCTCCCCAGGGCCTGATAAGCGAATAGGCCTGTGCGTATAGGGGGGGAAATCTGCGAGGGCCACGGAGCTGCAATAATTATTATTATATCTACTGTTCTAATGTCAAAATTAGTAGGGGGAAAAATCGACTGCCTTCGATAGTTATTGTGTTACCTATTGTACTTACTATAAATTAATTTTAATTGGGGCTGAAGACTAAAAAAACAATGATTTAGAAAAAATGTTTAATAAAATCTGAGAAATCGAAGTATAATTTTGGAAGCAAACAAGACCAATCGACGAGATTTGAAAATCGCGTAACTCGGGATAAAGTCGGGGTATTACTGTACGTAACATGTGTTGGAATCGTCGATATTAGTTTTAGCAGATGCAGTTTTTTTTATTCTTTTTAAACCCATCTTGTGTAATGAAATATTGTGCCCTGCTCCCCCTCCCCACCCAAGTATTTAGTCTTGTTTATCTTAATTGTTAATAGAAGTGCGGAAAAAAGAACTTATTTTGGACTTTGCCCCCTTCTGCCCCAACAACCAGCCGGTAGCAACTGTTGTAAAATCAATCCACAGGAGTCTGGAATACCTTCATGATTAAATTTAAGAATAGAAATCAAAATACGAATCTGGTGTTGTGTATACTATACTAACTCTGAAGAAACACTTATCTAAGCAAAATATAGTTTTAAAAGCTAAATAATTATAGCTATTTCTTCCTCTCATCTGAAGCACTTCTTTTAATGGATTCTTGTAAATTAGACAGCGAATGCAATCAAAACATACTGCATTCCTCTATTCAACACTGCCTGGGAAGTGCTATTCAGAAAGAGGCAGGTGTTTCATCAAACGAATAAACATACACAACTTTCAGATAAGATAGAGTAAACATAGTTCAGTGTTGAATACAAACTATGTAAAAACATTAAGCACACTAATGTATTCTTTAACACTCTCGCATATTTTCGAACAGTAGTGAAGGATTTCAATGTTTTTATTCTATTTGTGCGACCCCCCTCTCCCACTCTTCAAAACTAATAAGCTATTTCTGTTTTCCCCTGGTCATAAAATAGAAGCCTAATGAACGTTTATAACTAAACGAACTGTTTTACGCAAATTGCGTAAATGTTTTTTTCAGTTTTTGTTTTGAATTATCTATGTAGTTTGGACTCTCTCAATATGACATGGAAAAATTTAATTGTCACTACTTTCTATAGTTTCTCCAAAGAAAAAAAAAAAAATTGTTGTGTTGCTTTAATCCATATTCAACAGTGAACAAAACGTTCAAAAGTAATGCGAAAATGGCTTTTTTCTTTTTCTAGCATGGCCAGATATAAAAAGTATTTAAAATATATGTATGTGCAATTACATTTTTTCCCGTCGATTACTTTGAGTGAGTGGAGTGATGACGAACTTACGTGTTTCGGTGACTGACGCTACCGGAATGGGAGTGCCATATCACGTAGCACTGGTGGGAAATTGGGAAGGAAAGGAATCATTCGGGTATGGAATTTTTCCGTATTGCGAATAGTAAACAGAAATGGAGAAAGAGAGTTTAAAAATATATATTTATTTATTTATTATCTAGTTGAGTTGTTTTATTTGGGGCCTGGGGGAAAAAAGTTTAACATATCGTTAAGCGTATTTTCTAAATTACTTGTTTTCAATAAGATACGCATTTATTTTGTTCATTTGTTTTTGTATTATAAATATATCTATACCGCGGATGTTTCAGATTGTTTGATCAGAAAGCGTTCATTAAACTTTTGACATATTAGCATTGTACTTGTAACAACAAAGAATTTTGTTAAACGCATGCAGTTGGGGAAGTGGTAGCCCAGTGGTTAAGGCGTTGGATTCGTAACCGGAAGGTTGCGGGTCCGATACTGGCGTACCACTAAAGACCACCGTGTACATGCGGTGTACGTGCACGTTAAATCTGTGGTTGTGAAAGTCCTCTCGACGGTCACTAGCAGTTTCCGAGGGGTGCCAATATTCAGAAGTCCCCCACCTTCTGATGAAGTTCCAAATTGTGGCGGGAAATTCCAGGAAGGACGTATATGTAGATCTAAAGCCTTGGTTTCCTGCAAGCGTCCAGCGACCAGAGTAATTAATGACCTTAGCGGGTGCCTCTCGCTCCACAGAACGCGTTTATTAAAAGGTTGTTTCCTTCCAGCGTTGAGCGTCGCTGGGGTCGTCCAGATCTGGTGGGCGCACGAAAGACCCCGGGCGTTTTTTCGCGGTTGACAAATTGGAGCGCTTGCCGTCGACGCTTGCAGGAAACCGGGGCTTAAACGACACATTCAGTGACGCGAGCTGTCCTCTCCTGGCAAATAAATAAATAAACATATGCAGTTACTCTTTATGTTATATTTTATATATGGGGCCCATACTTTAAAAGAAGAGTAACTTTTTTAGGTAACTCTTAAGAAAATTCGAATCGCATCTTTTAGATATTTAATAACGAATAATTTTTTGATTTTTTAAATAAATATTTAAACACTTTTTTATGTTGTACTTGAAAGCATTGGTGTAAATTGGCATGTAACATTGGAAGAGGGGGGTGGGGGAGTGTTTCCTACTGTGTAAAATTCAATTTTCAAAAAGATGAAATCTGATTTTTTTTTTTTAATTTTAGGGAGGGCATTGCCTTTCTTTCCCTTTCTAGTTTATGCATATGCTTGGAAGAATGGTTATTTATCTTAAAGGCATATAATATTTTGAGAAATGTGATGGTCATAAATTATATGAAGGTCTTTATAAAATTTAAAGTTCAGCCTTGAAATGCGCTTGAATTTTTACCAACAATTCTGCTGTGCACCCTAGTGAAGGGCAGATTAAAGGGGAGGGGGCGACCGCCCCCCCCCCTCCCCCCCAAAAAAGAAATTAATGTAAAAGATCCTATTTTACTTCCATAAAATGGATGTATATGTCAATCTTCTAACAAGCCACCCCCCCCCCCCCAAGCAAATTACAAATTAAAATATATATATATATATATATATCTACAGAAAAGAAAGATATTGACATTAAAAGATAAAATAAATAGAAACTTTGTGTAAAAAAACACATGTGAAATGATACTTCTAACAAGATACGACTGTTTTTACTGAAAATTTGTCTTCATTAGTCATATCTCTTCGTCTCACCTCTGAAGTGAGAGGAAGGGATATGACTGATGAAGACTGAATAAATTTTCAGTCAAAACGATCGTATCTTGTTAGAAGTGTGTTGTTTACACATTAGTTTTTATTTATTATATATAAAATATATTCCCACACTTAAAATTTTCTGCATCTATTACAGAAATTTTCATACATTGGCTGGCTGCTGTCACCCCTGAAATGAGTAAACATATGATATAACAAAAATTATGCATTTGTGGAAAATTTAAATTTGCAGAAAAGTATTTGTTTTATATTTGGTTGATCTCTTAGGATAAAATCTTAGCTACTACACAATGTCAGTGATAAGAAAATTGGCTCATCATTTTTTTTTCTTTCTGCACTTGTGAGGCCATGATATGAATCTCTCCACTGTCTAGACATACAGGAAAGGAAATACAGTTCAGGGTCCTGCCCATTCATGGGCGTCGGCAGCTTAGGGCAAGGGAACACTATTTAAACTACTGGTAAAAGTTGATCTCATGCTGTATCTGATTAAACAGCTTTTTTTTTCTCTTTTGTAAAAATTAAATACTTATGCATGTTTTTATTTATATCTCAGTTAAGATTACTAATAGTTCATTTTCCTTTTCTTCAATAGGGACTAATGAACATCAAAGTTCGCTGTATGGACTGCATCCAATGTATAAAGGTGTATCTGTTGAAGCAACACAACAACTTCCACAAGCATTGACTCCCATTTCAGATAGAATTTTAAATAATGAAGCTCTTCTGTTAAGTTTTGTTGCTGAAAAATCTTTACCTTTTTCTCTAGTTCCTGATTTGATAGAACTTGCTAAAACATTGTCTTTGGATAAAAAAGCTTTGAATCAGCTGCACATGTCAAGAACTGCTGCTTCCTATAAGTTGAGATTTGGAATTGCCAAAACATTTACTGATAACCTAGTAGCCGATTTAAAATCGTCTTTCTTTTCTCTCAATATAGATGAAAGCACAGCTGCAAATAATAAGCGTATTGTGACATTACTTGTAAATTATTTAAACAGTGATAAAAAAATTGTTACTAAACATTTATCATCATTTGCTGTTGATGTTGTTAACAGCATTTCACTTTTCAAGAATATAGAAGAAATTTTTATGAAGCATGAGATACCATGGCATAATTTAATATCTATTCTTTTGGACTCATGCAACGTAATGAGGGGGAAAAAGGCTGGGCTAGAAGTAAAGATTCGAGAAAAATGCCCTCAACTATTAGACATTGATGGAGACACTTGCCATCATGCACACAATGCAGCCAAACAACTCTGTAAACCTTTTCACTCTTTTATTGAAAATTTAGCCTGTGACATCCATAATGACTTTAAATGGTCACCTGATTTGAAAGCAGCATTGTATGAAATTTGCTTAGTACTCAACATAAAGTACACTGTACCAGCATGCTTTATTAGTTTCAGGTGGCTGTCAGCTTATGATGTGTCTTTGGATCTTTGTCGTCTTTCGGATGCCTTTATTTTATTTTATTATTCTTTTTTGACCTCATCTGATAAAACTACTTATTTGCACATGATAATTAGAATATTTAGAAAACACAATCTAAGTGAAGATGCAAAAAAACATGTACGAGGAATTAATTTAATGTTATCCAAGAAAAATTTAACAGATGCTGGTAAAAACCGCAAAATTCGAATCATAAGTAAAATTTTCTATAATGAAATGAAAACAAAACTTTACCTCGGATTTTATGTTTCGGTTCTGCCAATGCTTGTAAGTTACTTGAAATTGTTTGAAAGCTCAACTGCCCTCATACACAAATTGCATAGTAAGCAAAAGGACTTACTGTTAACATTTTTAGGTTGCTTCATTAAACCAGAAAAACTTTTCAATTTAACTACCGCAAAAAAAATAAAAGATCTAGATGTAAGCCAATCTTCTTACCACCTTCCTGTTAAGTCAATGTTTATTGGACAGATGGCAAAAGACACTATTTTGAAAGCATCAAAATCACAGTTTGGAGTTATTGCTGAGTTCAATAAACTTATTGTTGAAGCTTTTGTTAATTGTGCAACATATTTACAAAAGAAAATGCCACTTTGCAATCCCTTTCTAATAAAAATTTCAGCCATAGATCCAGCATTAAGGCATAATTCTCTAAGTTTAGCTCGATTAAAAAGCTTGTCTAACTTTCTTCCAAATGCTATCAAAGTTGAGGAGTTAGAAGTGTATGAGAAAGAAATACACAATTATATTAATGATACGGCTATCAGAAACCTTGAAGATGGAGAACCTATTGATACTTATTGGAAATATATAGATTCCTTGGGCAAGTACAATGTACTTTGCAGAGCAGTATTTGCTGCTCTGACTTGTTTCCATGGACCAAAGGTGGAATCGAGCTTCAGCATGATGAACAACTTAATTACTCCAAGTACAAACAACATGGCTGATTCAACCTTCTCAGCAATGCAAACTATAAAATATGAACTTTCCTCCCAGGGAAAATCATCAATAGAACTTTTTAAAAAAGTGGACTTTTTGAATGAGAGGGTTGATAAAAATATTTGTAAAAATCTCAGGAACTCTGCTAAGTTATATAAAGAAGAAAGATTGGAAAATTTAGAATTAATAAATAGTAAAAGAAAAAAATTGCAGTTAAAAAAAGAAAAAAATTTATCCAAGAAAGCTGCAAAAAAAGTGTCTGCAGAGGCTGCAAATCGTCAAAGGCAGTGTCATTTTAATAAACAGCTAAAAAAATCCAGAAAAAAAGTTCAACTTAAAAATAAAAATTCAACTAACAGACAAAATAAAAATTCTGTAGAGGAAGAAGCCTCTACTTCACAAGCACAAATCTTAAGAAAGGAGGAAAAAAAATTACCAGAATTAAATGATGCCAAAAGAACAGATCCCAGAATTGCATTAAAAAAAGTGGAAGATAAAAGCACCTTAACTGCAAAAGCAGATAAATTCTCAATAAAGGGGGAGAAAAGGTCATCAGAAGAATTAGACACTCAAAGACACTCTAAAAAAATAAAAATTATTAAGAAAAGTGAACAGGTTCTTACAATAAAAAGCATGTTCGAGAAGTTCAGAAAAAATGATCCTACTGCCAAAAATCAATAAAATGTTCTGAATGAAATTATTAACTGTCTATTCTTTGTATATACACACACCTTATAATATATATATATATATATATATATATATATATATATAATCTGCTGAAAATAGCACCGCGAAAGTTTTCCTCTTTTTTTGTTTTCGACTGTTTTCATCCCTGAGAATGCAAGTCTGATTACTTTAGGAAATTCATAATGTTTGGGTGTGTGATCTTTCGTAAAAGTAGAGCTTTTAGTAATGGACACTTTTTGTATTTAAAAAAAAAAATATGCCTACTTTAAATTTTTAATCAAAATCATTTAATATAGTTTTAATGTACTGGTTTCTATAGAAACTGCATTGGGGAGAGAAAAAAAAAATCTTTACACATTTTTATTTTTTGTTGCATAAAAGAATAATACTTCTTCATTAATTTTCTTTTGCATGTGAGTAAAAATTTAGATATGTGAAAACAAATTAATAAAACTTACCCCTTCGGCCCTGAATTTTTAATAGAGCAGATAAAAAATCAATGAGTGGTTAGATGTGCAGCACTATATGTAAGTATCTTAAATATGAAATATTATAACATTCTTTACACTTCTCATGCATTTTGATTGCATGCATTCATAAAGATGTATTTAACTTTTGGCTTCAGATGGCTTGACACGTCCATTATCGTCTCTGCTGGCGATTTTCTGTCATCTACAGAGCAAATATGATAACATTCTGTTATTCTTGCTTTCATTATTAGTTTTGGTGTTAAAATTCTTGAAAATGAATATAGAGTAATGCAAAGATGTGTTCTAATATTAGGACATCAGGGCCGAAGAGGTTAAGTAGACCTTTAGCTCAGATTTTTTCTGAAAAGAGGAAGAATAAAATATGTTGTGGCTGCCTCTCTGAATACAGTTCAATTACAGCTGAAATGTGAACAAAACAGTGAAACTGTCATTGCATTCTTTATTTTTTTAAGCACACTGTTTTTAATGCATAAAAACTATTCTAATTATGTTTTACATTTAATATCGAGACAAACTTTAAAAATCTTCCAAAGGCAAAAAAACTTTTCAATTCAGAAAAACACTATTGATAAGATCATTTGGCCGAAATTTTGATTGCATAACTATTTATTATAGCTATTTTCTTTTTAAGCAAGCAATACATGCACTGCATTATAAAACAATTTCAAATTAATACAGCTATCAAATATTATTTTAAACTTATTTTATATTGTACAGCTTTAAGACAAAAAAGTAATGCTTGCATGCTGTTGTATAGTAAAGATATAAAAAATGTTGCTTCAACACTGTTATACTCATTTCGACTTTCCCAGGTTTGTTAGTCTGTAGTTTCTAAAATGTTACATTAAAAGCTTTTATTTGGAACTAAATTGCTAAAGTATATTTTCTATTTTAAAATTCAAGGTAATAAAACTAGAAAGTTGAGTCAGCTTTCTCGATGCAATATGAATATTAATGATTTAAACTTGTTATAAAAGGCATTAGTATAATGTTGAACTTAAAATTACTTAACTACTGTGTTATATGTTTAAAATATAGTAGACCCCCTATAATACAGTAGATATGTTCTGTGCAGTGATCAATCTAGGATTTTTTCAGAAGAATAAAAATGCTCCTTAACCATTATAGAAGAAGTATTTTCCTTTCCAAAAGAGTAATTAAAACAACGAAAAATTATGCTAATAAATAACTACTGATTATACAATCTAAGTACACTGTTAGTGTTAACTGTAAATTTCACCGTTTAAATTAAAAGTTAGCACGAATTCCAGAGAGTCGACAGTAAAAGACCCAAAATCTGCTGATCTAAAATTTGCACTGTCTGTTCAGTGTAAACAATGAAATCTGGCCTGCCCGATGCAAGTTCAGAAAATACAGTAAAACTTGTGTATTTCCCAACAGGAGAAAATAATATTTTAGAATTTTTGTACTGATGGGAGCATTGATAACCTTCAGATGACTGGCAGTGACATAATGGACACTTAATTACAGTCACAAGATACAGACTCTGACACAGTAACAACTTTGAGGTTGATTAAAAGATTGATAAAATAAATATTGATGAAGGTTTGACACTGAGAAAGAAATAGCTCAGATTTGTAGAGCAGCAAAGCTGTATTACAGAACAGAAAATAATGACAGTACAAACATACACACAAAGAAAAAAAAACCTAAAACTATAATTAGAACACTCCAAAGTCTTAAACTACTACTGTCCAACAAATATTTGAAAAATTTAGAATAATTTGTACATAATCTCATAATTTTGTGTATAGATTTTTTTTATTATGATTCCGATTAAAATAAAAGTAATATGATTTGCTTCCCTTGTTTTTTACTATATTTTTATTATTATCTGGATGGCAGTGGAGGGAAACAGAATAGTTTTTCTATTATGACCCGAAATCTGCACAAGGTGTAATCGGCAATAGTGGTTTGTCACCTCATCTGAAAGATGTGGCAAGCCACTATTGCTGAAGACTGCTATGAGTGAAATTTTTTACACTTCTGCTTAATTTTGCATACTTTGGCCACAAAGTAGAACTGGAAATTATTTTTTAAATGTGCTAAAGTTTTGCAGATGCATTTCTTGTATGTTCTTCCAACTTTTTCCAATCTAGCAAAGAAAAGTTCAGAAGTTAGAAATATTACTGAAATGGGAAATTTTTGAAAATTTTCAGCTATTTTGACATATTCAGTCCTGAAAGTAGAACTGGGAGATATTTATTGATTGCTATAAAATTTTGGAATTTATGTTTCTTCATTATTCTTCCAGCTTTTCACAGCTATTGAGTATAGAAAATTTGAAATAAAAATTATCACAGAAATTTGAATGTTCATAATTTTCTGCTAATTTTGCATATTTAGACCAAAGGGGAATCCAGAGATATTTATTGATTATTCCGAAATTTTATGTGTATGTTTCTGAGACCATTCTAGAACTTTTCAACACTGTTAAGAAAAGTATTTTAAAAAATAGTTTTTTTGCCCCGCCGTAATGAGCAGGTTATATGTGGATATTATTAATTAAAAATTTAGCCCTGCTAGATTTGAATCACCGTACTTTAAAAGTTTTAACACTGCTGTGGGCATGAAACTGACCCTCATCCCTCCCCTTTTTTTAGTAAAAGCAGGGAGAGTTGGAAAAAAAATTACAGATAAATTGGACTTTTTAACCTAAAATTTATTTTAAAAAATAATGATGATAGCTGAATTTGTATTATTAGTACATTTCTGCATTACCTTTTGTTAGCAATAACTGGCTGGCAGGTTTCTAAATCTGTATAATACAGCAATTGAAAAAGAAAAAGGAGTGTTACAGGGTGGCTACAAATCAGGGAATTTATTTTTAAAAATAATGATAATAGTTGAATTCGTATTATTAGTACATTTCTGCATTACCTTTTATTAGCAACAACTGGCTGGCAGGTTTCTAAATCTATATAATACAGCAATTGAAAAAGAAAAAGGAGTGTTACAGGGTGGCTACAAATCGGGGAATTTCTAAAAATGAAAAAAAAAGAATCTGGGAACTTGTCATTTTTGCCTTGAAAACATGACTGTTTTATTTCCAAACACAGGAATAGTAGCCAGGAGTTCACACCATTGTTTGCTTGCTAGCAGAATCTCACAAAGTGAACATTCATAGCAGGAAAGACATGCACACAGCACTTACCAGTCTTGCTTTTTTTTTTTTTTGCCACCTCACACAGCAATGTTCAACTAAATTTTATTTTTAAATTTATGAAGTTGTGAAACAATATATCATGAATATTGTGCGATTTTGTATTATTATTTTTTTTTAACCTGCTGGATAAGCATGTCATGCAAGAGCAGTTCATACATGGATGAAAATTGTACATATATAATTAATTATGAAAATTTGACATAGTCCGGGAAGTCAGGGAAAGTTAGGGAACTTTTTTTCTCACTTTCTGTAGCTAGCCTGCATTAATGATACAGATCACAATTATGGCAAACTCAACTCTAGAACCAAGATAATGGTTTGCACAATGTGGCTTAATCATAGAAACAGATCTGGCATAAGAGTAACTCTGGTAGTGTTCTCACTTGTAACAATGATATTAGATTCTGAATTAATTGAGCAATTTTGGATTTAAATAAAAGGAACAAATCTGGTGCCAGAATTATATGATGAATAATTCTACAATGACACATAATAAAATGAATGAATCTTTTATGAGACAATCATTTTGGATTCATCCATTTAGATCTGCTATTATGTAATGTATATATGATATCTATCATGTATATACAATTGTACACATTTTATGCTTTTTAAATGATGTTTTGTGCCACTCTTTGATAATCAATTTTAGTTTTTGTTTCTTTAAGACTGTAGATCTTTCAGAACTTGAAGTTGCTGATAATCTGAACAAGCAGTATTGTGTAATTAAAGCAGCAACAAAAGGTACTTATGATGGTGCTATTTCTGATTCCTCTGATAAGTCCTATTTAAGGATTAGATCTCCTACTCAGCTGATGAGTGATTCCAGAGACAGTGAAAATCAACACTTGGGTATGGAAACACAGTGGCGACATCATCCTGATGAACTGGTCATAAACAGCTGCAATTATATGGCCAAGGTTTGTGTTTATGTGTATATTATTCAGTCTGAAACCCAGGATTACTGTTAGCAATAGAATACAGCATTAAAAAAAATAGATAATGTATATTTGCGCCTAATAGTTACAGTGATATGATGATTTTGCTTGATTAGAATGATGGTTTAAATATTCATTGTGATTGATTATAGTTATTAAGATAAAAATTTCCAATTAAAAGTCTTGAAAATGTTTGACTGCTTCAGCATGGTTGTTCTTAGTCACTGTTGTTGACCGTGATTGAGGATGATTGTGCTGAAGTGATCGAAAATGTTTTTATGGATTTTAATTGGTAATTTTTATCTTTATAGCTATGGTACTAAATCCGTATGATGTTATTTTATAAAATTAATGTGATCATTTTAGTTTCATGTTATGTGCCCTGTTACATTATATTATAGTTAGACTAATTTAACTGGAAGATTTTCAGTAAAGTTCGGTCGACATTATGAACAGTAAAAACATATAAAACATTAATTAATACGGCAGATTAATTAGTTAGTTTTTTATTTGGAATACCTTATTCCCCCGTACACGATATATATTTCGGTTACACACATAACCATCTTCAGTCGTTTCTGGATCTCACACTAATGGCGGCAGAGCGAAAAAACGAACATTTTCAAGACATTAACCTCCAGAAACAAAGTACCGCTCTGGCCCGTTTTGCTTTAGAAGAGCCCATTACCATTGATTTTAAAAATATTAAAAAAATAGCCAACTTTAAAAATAGTATATATGCCTACATTCGTGAGAGCTTGGAAATAGTGACGACAGATGGCAGCATCAACGATGCGCTTCATACAATCGACCGATCATGGGATGACGTCATTCATCGAAATTTCCAGAAGAAGAGGGAAGAGATAAAAGAGGAAGCTGCCATTAGTGTGAGATCCAGAAACGACTGAAGATGGTTATGTGTGTAACCGAAATATATATCGTGTACGGGGGAATAAGGTATTCCCAAATAAAAAACTTTAATTATGAACAGATTATGAAATTTTTGAATGAACCCATGAAACCCCATGGTGGTGAATCTGGTGAACTAACTAACTCACAAATCCCATGGTAGTAAAACTGTGAGAAATTTTGCGTGAGCTGAAGAAGAAAACTTGTACTGGAGAATGAGAAATATGAGAGCACGTTATAACAGTGAGGATTACGAGGATTCTAAAAATTTAAGTTGTTTTTATATATAACAATTTTATGGGACTGTTTTTGTTTGGGCGCCTGATAAAGCTGGCGTTGAAAATGTATGTTTTATGTTAGAGTAACAAAGGTTTTTATTTTAAGTCCCATAAATTGGTTTGCCTTTTTTCGTAAAGGAAGCTAAAAACCCGTACTGGTGCAGCAGCGATAGGATACAATCAAAACCTAGGAAGTGAAAAAGTTATTTAGTTGTGAGAAGCCATGTCGTT
The DNA here is from genome assembly GCA_038373885.1 of Cheiracanthium punctorium. Lineage (NCBI taxonomy): Eukaryota > Metazoa > Arthropoda > Arachnida > Araneae > Cheiracanthiidae > Cheiracanthium > Cheiracanthium punctorium. Next base: position 180,225 of record JAWZYV010012422.1, read on the forward strand.
TTTAAATATGTGAAAGAAGAAAGATTTAGTTAAGTTGGCGGAAGAGATCGGTGAAAATCCTTTGCCTGGCTTGTTACTGCCGGATCTAAAGAAAATGATTAGCAGAAGTAATGTTTATGAAGAAGATTTCGAATTGGTTAAGGAGATGCTTAGTTAGAATGTATCCTCGCACTGATGATGGTAAGTCATATTTACCGAAACCAGTTTGCGGCATTAAATCTCATTAGTGTTTTCTAACCTTTTTTTCTGTGTTAGAGCAGAGTTATCTTCTTTAACAAAGGTTTTGAGAGACACAAATATTTTATTTTCCTGTGGGATTTGTAAAAATAAATTTGTAACATACATCCTCTAAGGCCTGCATCCTGGGGCAATTGTCCCCTTTCCCTCTCGTCAGGCCTAGACATCATGTATTGGGAATCTTTTGTTCGCTCCTGTAGAAAAGTTATAAATGCTACGTGCACTATTCCCGATAAACAGCTTTTTTATAATACTTAATAAAATTTATAAATTTTGCTTTGTTTGAAATAAATATCTCTAAAATACATGTTAAACAATGACTGCTCATAGAACAAAATGTATTGGAATTCTTTTGGGTATCCCTGTACATGAACTGTAAATGTTACATATACTATTTTCGATTGAGTACATTGTACAGTACGTAGGAATGATACAGTACATAAATGGCATTGTAATCAATGCATATATACATCAGTTAAGAGTACAGGCAGAAATAGACAAACCAATCATTAGTGCTTTTCAACTTTGCTGGAAAGTGTGAGCATATAGCACGTACCAGTCTTGCTTTTTTTGGTCACTTCAGCCACCAATTTTCAGCTACGTTTTGTTTATAAATTTACAAAATTATGAACCAATATTTTATAAATATTGTGTGATTTTTAATTTTTTTTTTCACCTGTTAGGAAGCATGTTACACTAGGGCTATTCATACATATTTATAATAATTTATGAAAATTTGACAAAGATAGTCGCAGAAATCAGAGACCTCTTCCTCAATTTCTGTAGCCACCCTGGAAAAATAAAACAATAAAACTTACATAGGCTGTTTTATTTTTTATTTATTTTTTTTTTAAAGCCCTTCTATAAAGCAAAACAGCAGGGGATTGTTGTGGAAGCATGTTACACTAGGGCTATTCATACATATTTATAATAATTTATGAAAATTTGACAAAGATAGTCGCAGAAATCAGAGACCTCTTAATCAATTTCTGTAGCCACCCTGGAAAAATAAAAAAATAAAATTTACATAGGCTGTTTTTTTTTTTTTTTTTTTTTAAAGCTCTTCTATAAAGCAAAACAGCAGGGGATTGTTGTTATAATTGACAGATTTCGCATGATGTATTCTCAATTTTTAACCAAAGAAAACTAATATTTAAAGAATTACACATGTTCCTTTATAAATTTATGCTGTTACTAAGACCCTTTCTTTTTTCTGAGTATCAGTAGTGCAATTTAAAATTGTAATTTATTTTGAGTATTTTAAGTTTTCTGATTTTTTCTTTTAAATTTTAGAAGTGTATTGACTCGTGTACAATTATCATTTTATTTACATTAATGTCAACCAGAACATTTCAAGCATGAGTGCATATTACTATTAGTTAGTAAAAAATGAAGCTATATTGATTCATCTATTGTGTAGTGATATGTATTAAACAGTTTCTTTGATTTAAGTGACCAAGATTTACTCAACGTATTTTCCTGCCTATAATCTGTAGATTATCAGTAAAAAAAGTTAAAAATTTTAAGATGCATATTATATGCTGCTGCGGGCTATCTGTTTTCTTTTTTTTCCTGTTGAAAAATTTTTAGTACTGAATTTACAAGAAAATTCAATAAGAGGTAGCTCCAGCAAAATACATCTTCTAATTAACATTAAACTATTGAGTTTTAACTAAACCATAAATACTTTTAAACAATCTATTTGAAAAAAAAGTATCTATATTAATTATATTTTGTTAGAGTGTAAAAACTATGGTGTAACATACGTAATTGTATAACACATTTTCTTTTGCATTAATGCAGTCCTAGTTTCAAAATATGTTGTTTTAATTGCCATGCTAAAACTCTATTATGTAATTTCTGTATAGCTTGAAACATTTTTCCTCTGCACTTTATTCACAATCCATCTATAAATAAGCAGCTTGCGAACAGACCGCTGAAAAGAATTAATAAATAGCAAGCATCTTGTGTGTATAGTTCTGAAATGTTTGTTTTAACAATGTACATACACACAGCCGAGACAGTACTGGGTTCCTCACTTCGCTAAACCTGCACCTGAGTTTTTTTATGGGGTGGGGGGACAAGGTTTAGAAAATAAGCTATTTAACTTAAAATTAATATTTTTATTCCTACTGGACAAAGGGTCAGCTCGGCAGTCTTCACTATTTAATTTATGCAATAATATAACTAAAGTATAAATGTTTTTGAAAAATATGGATAGAAATAATTGAAGCTATTTCCAGAAAATTTAATGTATATGCACCATGGGCTGTGCGGAACCTAGCGCCGTCCCCGAACGTTCATTAGGATTAGTACTAAGTGAAATGATATGAGATGTTCCCATTTTGAGTGCGGATTATACAGCGCTACATACTATCTGTAGACAACTTTTTTTTCTTCAATGAAAAACGTGCATGCGGATAGTAGGCAAGAAAATACGGTACATGCTTACATAGCATTTCTTTGTGTTTCACTGATTTGTAATATTTGCAGTATGTGTGTACTACAATACATATCAAATTTTGTATAATCTCCATTTGAAATGTGCATTACACTTAAAAAAAAAAAAAGTTTTTAATAAGAATTTCAAATTCCAGCCCTGACTGATAAGCTATTAGTTTCCAATTCAGGTGTGCATTTAAAGAAAAAAATATGTAATGATTTACTCTATTGTACAGCATATGTTAGACAGTCATGGTCTTTCAATACTAGATACTATAATCTGATTTAATTTGATTTCTTTAAAAACTGTTCAAAATTTATATGGTTTCTAAAAATAAAAGTCATATATGAATTATCAAAACATCATGTGCAACAAATATTTATTTAAAAAAAAAACTGTACAAATATTTTATTTAGACTTATCTCCTGTATATTCTTTTAGTACTTAGGCTCTACACTTGTAAAAGAGTTACAAGGATTAGAATCAACAAAATCCTCTATACAAAAGCTGAAAACATCCACAAGAGATATTGCCAAAATTCCCAATATCATATTATCCATTTCATATTCTGGGGTGAAGTTTATTGATGCAGAGACTCAGGTAAATGGCATGAAATAAATAAATAATTTTCATTTACATCAAGAGTACTTTTTTATATAGTGTGCTACAGTTTGATTTAAAAACCCTTAAGTATTAGAAACCAGGGTGTCTACCATCATGCAAAAGTCACGAAAGTCCCGGAAAAGTCAAGAAATAGAAGAAAGGTCACGAAAGTCAAGAAAAGGTCAAGAAATGAGGCACTAGGTCAGGATTAGCGACTCAACTACGCCTTTTCCATTTCATTCAAATTCTGTGTTTCTAATTTTTTGCATTAGATCATTGAGATAAATTATTTTATGTATCTTCTTAATTCGTGTTTTGATTTCATGAGTGACTTCCTGTGAAAAAGGGAGTTGATTTGTTTATTCTCGCATCAATGGTGTGTGTGAGGTGGGGGAGGGGCATCTGCTGAGTGTCCGCTCCTCCTGACCTGAGGAGAGGGTTGAAATCGCTGTATCTTCAGGTCATAAAATATCTCATTAGAGAAACAATCTGTCTCAGGCAGAAGAGTAGTCATAACGATAAATTATTTCCTACTGCGAGTAGTGCTTTATGGTGTTTTATACTAAACAACTTGGTTATTGTTTATTTTTCAGATTTTCAAAACACATTCATTCAAACTTAAGGCTGGCTGCCTGGAAAGCTCAAAACAAGAGCAGTTCCGGAAGTGTGGGGTAGCCCGACCCCCCCTTCCTGGCCGTCGATGTATTAAAAAGAGTCGGAAAAAACTGATTCAGTGACAGGGTGTTCAGCAGTCAGAAAATGCACCTGATTTTTTTGTTTGGCAAGAAAGTCGGGAAATACTACTTGAAAATATCGAATTTTAAGGTCATCATCGGTGCCAAATTGATGACAGCTCTGCTATAGAAAAATGTTAATCGGAGAATGGGGTTGAAACTGTCAATACAAAATTTGTGTCTGTTTTGCAGCCGCATCACAAAAATGAAATTGTCGACAATTGCGAGAATGCAAGTCTTTTGTTAACTGCACGCGCCTCTGGGATGTTCATTTTCACTGTACTACGCGCTCAGCGAAAGTCCAATTGGCAGTGCGAAAATGCGCAGGGCCATTCAGACTATTTTGAATTATTCGATCGGGAAATAAAAAAATTTTGCAAGATGGTCAAATTCTTTCCGATCCTTGAAATGTCGGGAGTTGTTTTATAATTATGTAATTACGAACATTACACAACAATAATAAGACTTCTTGGCTCTCTAGAAAATCCGTTGCCGCTGCGCACGATAGGAAATACTACCACTCCTCCCTTTTTTTTTACAATGGCTCGCATCGCACTTGCAATTTTTTTTTTTCCCCTTGGGCACGGCTTTGCTAAACTGGCATTCCTGCTACAGATTATTTCCAAACATTATGCACATACAGTGCTGCAACTACAGATCACGTCGCCCGGGACAAACCTTTGTTTAGGTGCTCCATTCTCTCTCTTCTTTCCATTTTGACGTAGTACCACAGCACTATGACTGGGGCAAGTGTCTCGTTTCCCCTTCGCTACTTGCAGACTAGAGATGAGACGGGCTCTGTAATTCACTATTGCATTCGGGCTCGGGCTCGTGAAAAATTTCTCCTTTATTGAACATACTCCTTGAAACAGATTTTAAAAAGTGATTCACGAGGAAAATAAAAGTACAGTCAACTCCCGTTATAGTGAACCTCTGGGGACCATCCAATTTCGTCCACTATATCCGAAGCTCACTAAAACCCAAGTGTCTTCATGATGGATTGAGATACTGTATGTGAATCGGGACTAGTGGTTTGCGTTCACTATAGCCGATGGTTCACTATATCCGGGTTCATTATAATTGGAGTTGACTGTACTTATAAAAAAAATAGCGGCACTGGCGCCTAGAAGGTGCGTGAAGCTCTTTGGATATTTCAGAACGGCGGCTTATATTGATTAGTTAGTCAAGAGATCCGACATTATTTGATAAACATGGATATATAAAGAATTAGAAAGTGCATTAAGAATTTGCAACTATATTTGTCTTTAATTTGCACAAACGGCAAAATTCATTGTAGTCTATAAATGAAGTAATTCGATTTTTTTTTTTTAATCTTTAGCTGAAATTTCGGGCTTGGGCTCCGACTTATATAATATTGCTCGGGCTCGGGCGGGCTCGGATTAAAAGTCCTCGGGCTCGGGCTTCAAAAAATGAGCCCGAATTCATCTCTATTGCATATATATAGAGAGAGAAAAATTGCATATGGCGCCAAATACGATAAAATTTTAATCTAAAACAGGATATTTTCGGGTCCAAAAATTTGAGTGATTCTGAAAAATTTGTCGGCTAAACTGGATTCCCGTTATTTTACGATTACAAAATTTAATTTTTTATTATTTATTTACATATTTTTTGTTCAAATAAAGCATAATGGCGGCCTTACACAACTTTTGTAAAAGTGTAGATTTCATTAAGTGAAAAAATTTGGTAGTTTAAAATACGAATCTCACCACACTTTTAAATTAATATATTTTGAAGTTTTTTAAAGAAATTATGACCTATATTTTTTTAAAAAATAATCTCTTAAAATTTATTGTGAATGAAAGCACAGTAAAGATTGCACCTGAGAAGGAATTAAAAAAAAAAAAAGCAACGTTGTTTGCTTTTATAAAAGTTTTTTTCCCTTTAGTCAAAACATCTACTCCTTCACTTTCATTATTATAGTTCTGTTATTTTGCTATTACAAAACTTTTAATTTTTTATGCTTTTTGTTGAAATAAAGCATACTGACGGTTTTACACAATTTTTGTAAAAGTATAAATTGTATTAAGTGAAAAAAAAAAAAAAAAAAAAAATGTGGTTTTTAAGATATAATTCCCCACCATACTTGGATTTTCCACTCATAAGGAAAGAAGTAAAATCATTAAGAAAAGTTGAATATACTTATTCATACTTTACCAACTTTACGCTTTCATCGTAGTTTAAGTTTTTTCACCAATTTTTATGATTTTATGTGTAACTTCCGTTTTTTACGCTTTTTTTATGAATTTCAGTCTTAATAAAATGTGCTCCATATTTCGTTTTAAAATTTGTTATTGATGAGCTTTTCCCGTGGAATTCCGCGGTTTTGTTTATTTTAAGATTACTGAATTGCCACCCCCATCTTTTATTTAAATTTGAAATAAGAATAAAATTGATTCTTATTTCAAATTTAAATTATTTTTTGACTACTTTTTAAAATGTAAAATAGTAAAGGACAAATTTCATTGAAGATCCCCAATTCAAATATGAACAAAAATTGTACAAAATGATAGTAATGAAATTGAAACAAAGGCTGTTTTGATTAGGAAAATAAAATATTTGTAAAAGGAAACGACTTGCATGTTTGTCTTTTTTTTAATTCTTCCTTTGTAGGTGTAATTTTAGAGTACTTTTATGTATTACACAATTGCTTTTTTTCCTTTTCCTAATGTGTTTAAAATAATAAATTTTGTGTCCAGTATAATTTTTTTTAATTTAAATAATAGATATTAAGTGCGTGTTATGTAAATGTTAATATTTTATACTATTTAAACTATGCAAATAGACAAAACTTAAGTCTTTGTTTATTTCATGGGAAAACACTAAAATACTGTTTGTATGCTAGTTATAAAATTCATTTAAAATGTCATTTACTTGTTATTTAGCAGAACTTATCAAAAATGATGTCCGTCTAATAGTTGTATGTTGAACTGACAATAGTTCAATATGTCAATTGTGTGTTATTTTACACCTTGGGAATTTTCAAAAGTTGGCAAGTATGTACCTTCAAATCTTGAGAAAAGTGTATCAGTTATCCTTCCCTCCTACAACAAAAAAAAAAAAAAAAAAAAAAAAAAAAAAAAATGTTGGATCCAAAGTAATTTTTTTTTACTTCCTTCATTCCCTTTTCAATTCAGTGTTTTGATTCTTTTCCACATTTTTTTCAAAACAATTACTTGGATTCTAATTAAAATTTATAATTATCCCTGAAAATAATTTTGCATCCTTTTGGTAAATGAATATTTACCCTGAAGTATCTTTGTATTTATATCACTAAATCACTTATCTACACAAATGCATATATTGATTTTTTAAAATTTAAATTTCTTGATTTTTTAATGCATCTGAATGTTTGTATGCAAACTTAAAAGCTATCACATCACATTGATTCTGTGATTTTGAAAGGATATAGATTTGGATTAGCTTGATTTTACATGGCTAAATGGGGGAAAAAAGAAAGAAAATGGCTGATTTTATTTTAAATTCTTCTTTTTTTTAATGCGATTTTTTATATTTGACTGTAAATTAAAATAAGACATTTTTGGGGGTAATTCAACACAAAAGCTCGAGTACTGTAACTGTTATTACAGTGTGTACATTGCAATTGAAGTAATTTAAAATAAATTTTAATCAAGATGCTTTTTATATAAAACTTTAATGAAATAAGTTTGTATAAAATATTTTTTAATTTTACTATTGTCGGCGATTAGTTACTTTTTAAAGTATATTACATATTATCATAATCTTTAGGAAGTACTTTACATTGTTTTGCTTTATTAAGTAACTCCCGCAACTTAATGTTATACAAAAATATTTAATAGTATATATTAATAGTGTTAAATTTAAAAGTATAATTTTCCTTCATTCTATCAGCATGATGCAGGGGTGCAGAAAATGTTTTTACTCTCAACATTTCCCTCAATCCATTTGAAAATTACCCTAAAATTTTATGCAGAGATGCCAAGTCTCCCGCTTTTTTCGGGAGATTTCCCACCACAATTTTTAGACAGTTTTATTTTACATTAAATATTTGGACTTATTTTAAGCATAAGTTTGTAAGCAAAAATTAGTGGTGGGAAATCTCTTGAAAAAAGTGGGAGACTTGGCACCTCTTTGTTATGGATATGTTATGATATGTTATAGACTTGCATAAGTTCTGTATTAGCATATATGTAAAAAGATTTGCAATGTGCAAGCTACAAACGCATTTACAAAATAGCAATTGGTCCAAGTTAACCGAAAGCAAACGGCTGATCACCACAGGTTGAAAAAAAATCTCTTTAAAAATGGGAAGGGGGGAAGAAAAACTCGAAGAATTTTGTAATTTATTGTTAAAATCAAAATCAGTTGTATATTTTTCTGCAAAATTTTCCCCAGATGGCCAAAATTTCCCCCCGATCCTAGATCGCCGGATAGGACATATTCTGCATCCCTGGTACGAGGTATTTTTGATATTAGAGTTTCGTATTTGTTATGGTCAAGAAAAGGTCAAGAAATCAAGTTTACTTTATGTGGTAGACACCCTGGAAACTCTTCTGTGAATCAATTGAAAAGTAAGTCAGTGTAATGTGCTAGAGATGAGTTCGGCTTCATTTTTTAAAGCCCGAGCCCAAGTGATATTATGTAAGTTAGAGCCTGAGCCTGAAATTTCAGCAAATAGATAAATAAAAGTCAATTACAGTAGAACCTCAATTATCTGAACCTCGATTAACCAAAACTCTCCGTTAACCAAAGTCGGTTTCTTCTTCACTTTTTTTTTTCACTTTCTACTACCATCCAAAATTTTCTCTTAACAAACATGCATTTTTAAAGTTCCCCCCCCCCCCACATTCCTTTTGTATTACAAGCCGTCCTTTCCAAAATACGAGTGCAGATAAATATTTTTTAATTCCCTTTCATAGAATTCCTTCTCGTAAGCTCAATTCTCGGTATGAGTGTACTCTTCCCCACTTTCAAACATCCCTCTTCTAAACAGAAAGACACCCCATTTCGAAGTTTGGAAGGTCATACTGCCAAGTCCCAGAACAATCGAATGTTTGTTCCATAACCATTATAATATCAATATAACCAGTGTAACCATAATAAAGCATTGTATGTTTTTGTTTCAGAAATAAATTTATTTTCATTTATAATTTTAATTATTTAACAGTTAAAATAGTCATAATGACATTTCAATGACGATACTACATATTAAACTAGATGATGAATTCTCGATTATCCAAAGTAGGCTCGGTTCCAATTACTTCAGATAATCGAGGTTCTACTGTACTTCATTAATAGAATATCATAAATTTTGTCATTTGTGCAAATTAAATGTAAATACAATAGCAAATTCTTAATGCACTTTCTAATTCTTTATATTCAAGTTTATCAAATAGTAATAATTAGTTTATTTCTTCCATGAATCACTTTTTAAAGTCTGTTTACTAGGAGTATGTTCAATAAAGGAGAGATTTCTCGCGAGCCTGAACACAATCGTAAATTGCAGGGACTAAGCCTTGTTTTAGGACTGGGCCTGGGCTGAGCTCATCTCATCTCTAAATATGCTATGACAGTACCAGTGTTTGTACAATCTTTAAAAGTATTTTGGGGGGGAAATCTTCAAAAAGCCAAAAAAAATATTTTTCTTGCCTTTCTTTCTTTTCATTAAATGAACTATTATGAGAACTAGCAACTTTAAAGAAAGTTTCCAATTACTTAAAAAAAATCAATAGCTTTACAATTTTGTTAATTTGTAGGCCAGTCAGATGATCACATTGGCTTTTTTTTATTAACCTTATTGTGCAGTCGTATTCATAGAAAACTCTAACAATTGTACATATGTAACAGTTTTCTCTCATGTACGAATGGCACTCTCAGTTAAAAATTAAAAGTATGAAGTCATAAGGTAATTAAAACATGGATATCCCTAGAAAGAGCATATATAAAGAATTCTGAAATTATATTTTATGTTAGGGGTTAATGACTGGGGACCAGGCACATCACTAGAGGTCTGCACCACACGGAAATTTGCGGCGGCTGCATAACGTGTTCAGAAACCTGATGGTGCACCGTGGTGTGGGGGAAAAAAAAAAAAAAAAAAAAAGAGTCTAATGAACATGGGTGTATGTGTGCACACACATGTATGCATAAATTGGTGCTAAAATGAGATATTTTTAAGACTAGAATGAAGACTAAAATTTTTATGAATACCAGTCTTGAGTATGATGTGCGATTACAGCCAATTAGCTACACGTGGGCTTGGGCAGGCTCGATTATATTTGTCTAATTTGCACAAACTTCAAAATTTATGATATTCTATCAATTAAGTAATTAACTTCTATTTATTAGCTGAAATTACAATCTCAAATTAAAAGTCCTCGTGCTCGGCTTTAAAAGAATGAGCCCGAACTCATCTCTAGTGGGGTCCCTCTATGTGGGTCTTTCTAACGGATCCTATCCCATATCTGCGCTAAGTTTTGGAGGAAACCACGAAAAACTGCAAACAGTTAGGTCGATGGATGCGACCAGGTTTTGAACCAGGGACCTTCAGTTTCCCAGTTCAGAATGCTATGAGCTCGGAGTATGAGCTTGCCATTGTGCTACACTTTTAAAATATTTCTACTGCAAAACTGAAGCAGACTATCAAAATCGGACAGGTTTATTTTGTTTATATAGTACATTCACGATACATTTAGTTATCAATTTACAATTGGTACATTATTTGCTTTTAAGCATTTTTTTTTCTCCACCACCTTCTCATGAACCATTCCAAACCTATAATGTTCTTTTGAGATATAATGCAATGTTTAAACAGCTTTTAAAGCAATCAAATTATGCCGTTGACTCAAAAAATTTAACTTCTTCCTTTACTAGTAACTAGTGTTAATAGTATCAAGAAAAAAAATAAGCAGTTTAAAGTTTAGGTATACTTTTTAAAAATGTTTTGAAGCTGATTGTACACCTCAGTCTAAAGTCAGCATTATTCGGCGGTGGCAGCGTGGCACAAATGCTCTGCCATGTGATGTGGCGGTGCAGACCTCTACACAACTGCAACAGAGCTGCACAGAGGTAGAAAAAGAGGTAGAGCTGCACAGAGGTAGCTGCAACAGAGGTTGAAAAAGCTGCACAAGTAATAAGGCGAAGCACATGGTTTTGGACAATATTCAATTTAGACAAAGCAGAAACTGATTCTGTTATGAGGATCTCAGCTCCACAATCAATGACTGGACGGATATACGAAGTATAGGTAGTAGTAAGTACATCCTGAGATGACCCCTAGTTCTTTCCAGCAATTCTCTTCTAGAGACTCAGTCATTTAGTCACTTTTGCAGCAACACCAGAAACCTACTTATTTCAATTTAATTTTGGGTCCAGAACAATTCCCAGATAGGTTCATAAGTTCTTTTCAGAAGTCGATTCCTATATCTCAAATTTATATCGTACCTTAGTGCTCAAAGTAAAAAGTTCAGATGAAGTTTTATTAATATTTAAAAAAAATTCATTTTTGTCAGCCCAATTTATCTAAAACACTTGGAGCCGTGTTCAGAGTTCCCTCTATCTGGGTAACACTATTGCCAGTAGTCCAGAGACTAAGTCATCTGCATATAATAAAGATTGCATATCTGGTAAAGAATTATTGATAGTATCAATAAGATCATTTATTATAATATTAAAAAGAGTAGGACTTAAAACAGATCCCTGATGGAGGCCATGTCCTATATTTCAAGTTCTCTCCAGTTCTTGTTTGCCTTAAGCCAGAATGAGATCCTCAACAACCTACATTATGTTCATGTGCTTTTTAAAGCAAAGTTACCCAGTTAAAAGTAATAGTTTTACTCAGGCTTACATTACCCCAGGGATAACGTTTCTACATCTGAAAAATAATAATAATAAAGGGAAGAATTACTTTTAAAAAGAATTTTCAATTTAATATTTTTACATGCAGAAATTAAGAGTATGTAAGAATAGTATAAGGTTTTTTAAAATTGTACTTATTCATTGAATTCTTTAGTTTTCAATTAATTTTTATAAAATGTTTACTACCATTATCATTTACTGTAATATTTTGTTCTAGCAACTTGTATGTGAACATGAAATCCGGAATATTCATTGTGCTTGTCAAGATGCTGAAGATCTACGTCACTTTGCATATATAACCAAAGAACATCAAACTCATAATCATTATTGTCATGTATTTTCTTCTCATAGTGTGGTATGTTTCTGATGTAAAATTTCATTTGATTACATAAAATTTACAAACATTACAATTTGATTACACAAAATTTGTATGTGTGGAAAGGAGGAAGTGTAACAGATTTAGTTTTTTATATTCTTTTTTATCAAAAACATTAAATTATAAAGAAATTTTTAAATATTCTAAAATTCTGATCAGTAATGTTTACAAATTTGCCGATTAGTTGGTCAATGAGTTGATGGTTAATGAGATCTTTTTAATAATCTTTATTGCATTAGAGTTCTTGGACATCTGTTGAATTCTTATCTTCAAGTGACTGAAATACAATATCTAACTTATTAAAACTCAATTGTGGACAAGCATACATTACAGTAAACTTAGAAACAAACTCAAGCCAATTATACAACTTATAATTTGTGTTAGAAATGTTTTATATATGTTTTTTTCTTTCAGAAATCTCATAATTCCTCGAACAACCTTCCTAATAACAAAAATTCTTAATCATACTCACTGTCAATTAAATAATTCTAAAACTGTCCATTGGGGACACCACATGACTCCCTTTTATGTCTAGTAAAATATATGCATTTTTTATGCACTTCACATCAACTTATTTGAAAGTGAGGTACAATACCATGATTTTTTAATACACAATTGCTTAAGTATTAGTTTTTATTGACATTAAGTATTTATACAAATTGGAAATGCAGTTTTAACATTGACTGCCCACAGACTTTAACACTTTTCCAGGTAGCAGCCGAATTTTGCAGATGTCACTGTATGTTTAAAAACCGTGCCGTTACTTGCACAAATTATTCTAGATGACGATAAATTTTCAATGCTAAGCTTGTTTACATGAAAGTCTAAAATTATATTGCATGCCACATTAATTATTTTCTGAATGTGACACTATGTATATGCATTCGTCACCCTTTGCTGTAAATATCACACTTCCATGTGTATGTAGTGCCCATCTGGAAAGGATTGATGCTTTGAAAGTTTTTTGAGTGACCCACTAAATAAAGTACCCAGTTGATTCAAATCGAAAAGAGAAGTACACAACAAAATGTTGTCACAGTTCTAAATGCAAAGTTTCAAAATTCTATGGCTAATGGATTTTAAGTAACGTGAGGTATGTATGTACAGGTTTCATGCCAGAACTAATAAAAATAGATTCAAGATTGGTCATAATGGATTCTACATGCATATGTGCATTCAGATGATCTGCAGACATTTATCAAAATGGATTCAGGATTGGACAAAATACATATTTTAATCAATATCCGATTACCAAAATGTTTTGGAATTATATTGCTTTTTCTTCTTAAGTGAAGTAAAAATGTGTTCATTTACGAATGTTATTTCATAGCTGCCATACCTCCCGAATTTCAGAAGGATCTCCCGAACTCCCGAAAAATTTATAAATCTCCCGAATTGTTCCAAATTATTCTCATGCTTTATGTACTTATCAAATTTTGAAAAAAAAAATACAGAACTTGTTAAATGCTAACGACAGAAACTGAAGAAACTTCGCTATTGGCCAAATCTAATATTTCGTAATGACGTCATAGCACGTAGCAAGCTTTCTCGCCAATCCCCCATGAATTTCCGAAAGACGACGGTTGGGATTATCGATAACACTCCGTAGAATCGAATTACAGAGCTTCCCCACTCCACTCCACTCCACTCTGCACGTGTATGTTTATGTATTTTGTGATCCAGCATGCTAGATTCTGGTGTTCGTAGTTGAGTGAGCGGTAAAATTAGGTCTGGAAAGAAGTATTTAATGCAATTTAAATCGGATTATTCCAAGGACTTTAAATTTATCAAACCATCAAATAAAGGTGCAAACTTTGCATTTTGCACATATAGTACATGCGATATTGCTATCGCGCACGGGGGAAGAAATAACATTGTGACTCACGCTAAATCGAAAAAGCATCAAACCAACACTAAAGCGTGTGCAGACAGTTCAAGATTGACTTCTCATTTGCTACATCCCACGATCTACGCATGATAAAAGCAGAGTGCTTATTTACCAAGTTCATCATTGAGCATAACTTGCCACTAAGTTGCTCAGATCACGCAGGAGCATCATTCAAAAAGATGTTCCCGAATTCCGATATAGCCAAAAAATACGGCTCGAAATGTACATAACGTTCTCGGTATTTTAATTCAGTTGTAATGCAAACATGGGCACCGCCAGCATAGGGCAAGGGGGGCAATGCCCCCCAGGATTTTTGTAAGCAGTGTTTTTCCTTGCTTTTTTGCTCTTTCCAACATGGTAACCATATGTTGAAGTAGTCTTTCCCCCCCCCCCCCCACCTCGGGAAATATTCTGCCGGCGCCTGTGCCGCCAGAATATTTCCCAAGGGGGGGGAGGCAAAGATTACTTAAAAGTATGGTTACCATGTTGAAAAGAACAAAAAAGCAAGGGAAAAAACACTGCATACAAAAATCCAGGGGGGGCAAGTGCCCCCCCCCCTTGCCCTTTGCTGCCAGCACTTATGAATGCAAATAGTTCAAAAGTATTTACTGTTTAAAAAATTGTTTATTTCTTTAAAAAAGTATCGCATTTTAAAATTGGCTGTTTTAATAAATGTTTTAAGCTATAAATTTTTCTTGTATGTGTAATTTTCTTGGTTACTGATACATTACGCATGTGTACATGGAGTTTTTTCATCGATAACAAGGGTTTTTTAAAGTCTCTCTAATTTTCATTCTCCAAGGTTGGCAGCTATGCTATTTATTTTTCATTTTGCTATTAATTCTAACTAAAAAATGCTACTTCCTAAATTTTGAAAGTATTAATTAATATTACTATTATTATTTGAATGGTTTTAGAACAAGGTCTCTTAATTTTATATGTTTTGTCAAAATAGATAAATTATACAGACATATCTACTAACTTGATTGCTATGGTAAACATATTGAAATATAGTTTGCTCCAATAAATTTAAAATTACGATCCTAATAAATTCAGATTAACTTTATCCCAGTGTCTTAGTAAGTTTAGTAAACAAGTAAATATCTTTATAAAAAAATATGCAAGAATCAAAATCAAAACATTATAAAATCAAATTATCATTAAAATCAAAACAACTAAAATATTTTCAAGATTTTTTTTTTCCCCAAATCAAAAGACAACTTGGATATCGAAATGCCTTCAAGAAATTTGCCCAAGAATTGTTTATGTGCTCATAAGAGTTAGAGTTCGGTTATTTTGTCATTGATCATTAATCAGAACTTGACCAAATTAATATGAGACATCCTCTTATGTATTCTTGTTCCTATAAGAAAAGAATCATCGAAAGCGGTCCATGGGATAAAAAAATTATGGCTCAATATATATTTAAAAGAAAAGATTGACAAATTGAGAACCTCCTCCTCTTTTTTTTTTTTTAAATTGATCAAAAATGTGAAATGATTTATGCTTTTCACTTTACTTTTTCAAAAGTTAAAAAATATTCATATTACTCTTTTAGTGTTAAAAATAAAATTGTGCAAGGTTCACAATCATCATGTTACAAAACAAGGTTGTATAATATCAAATTAAATAATAGCATGGCTGTTTTTCTGGCATTTGAAATTAATAGCAGTAATGTTAACCATACAAAAACCCTTAAGGGGTTAAAAGTTTGTAATGCAGCATTTAAATTTGTAGCTATATGAATTTTAAATATGGATCTTAAAAATATCGATATCAAATTTTGTGCGACATCCTGGTATGACTTTATAAGATTTGTTTTTAAATTCCATTACAGTTACTTTTGTTTTATTTTCTAAAGAAGATTTATACATTCAAGCAATGCTTCTAATTATCAAATACATTGTCAAATATTTCACACTGAGCCTATAGTATTTTCTAAATAAACTGGACATGTTACTCTGATTTTATCCGATTAAAATCATATATTCGTTTTTAAAAAATCGGTAGATCAGATTTCGAGAAAAAAGTTGGACATCAAAAAGTTCTGCAAACCATGTGTATATGTAGATTGCCATGGTTGGCTGATTAGTGCAAGCTGTGTCACTCATAGAACTTTTATTCTCTATGATAAGTACTGATACTGTTGTGTTCATTAAAACTGATCTATATGCTTACTGGAATTTTATATTGTTTGCCATTTGTGATTTCAGTATTGTCAATGAAAGCATTTCAGTCGCAACATATAAAGAATTATCCAGTGTAATAGAAATTATGTTTTAAATAATTGTTACAGATTATAATAAACTGATTATAATAAAAAACAGCCCCTAAAAGTAGAATGGTCCAGTACCAGTGATTGACAGAAATGTAAAGTTAGCACATCACCCCCTCGCAAAATCATAAACTTAATTGAAATTTGCCAAATGCTGTTGCTTTTTGCAAAGATTGATTATGTGGCACAAACAGTTGAGCAACCATGTTATGCTTCTTTAGAAGAAAATACGATTTGATGAGTGATGAGAAATGTGAAAAGAACATAATTTTGTATATTTTATATGTTAAATCTGAAATTTTATCCTATTTATTTTACTTGTTCATGTAGTCTTGTATTGTTTGTAGGATTTGGCTTCAGAAATAATTTTAACATTGGGTCAAGCATTTGAAGTAGCTTATCAAATAGCTATGCGAGAAAAAGCAGGACGAACATGGAATAATGATTCTAGAAACATCTCTTCCAAAAATGTTTCATCTTCATGACAGGCTTTAAGATCATCTTTTTATTACTCTCTAAAATAATTTTGTTTGATAATTTAATTTGTCTGAAATTTGTTGTCATTATTTTGTGTTAATTTGTTGCATTATTTTTTAAAGTGTGTAAAGTTCAGATTTTTTAAAATTTATACTAAATAAAAATTTTTATCATACTGTGGACTGAACAGTAGGCAACTTTTGTAGATTTTTTAAAAGAAAATTAAGTCTATTTTTTAACTGTACATTTTGTTGTTAACTGATGTTTTCTGCATGTAATAATTATGCAGTCATGTAATTATATTTATTTTTATATGCAAATTCTAACGCCTTAGAATAAGATTTATATTAAAAGAAAATGTCAAGCCAATTCTGTATGAAATTATTGCTTGAGAACATTCTGACTAGGTATAAGTTTAATAAATATTAATTTTATTAAATTACAGTACCCATCACTTAACAAAATCATATTCATTTCAACCTAAATTGGTTTTAATAAGCGTCTGATATACGTCAAACATTTTCCAAACTCAAAATTCAGGATGTGTACATATACGTTTATATGCAGGTGCTCTCATCCCACATATATACATATATGTTAAAAAATTAATAAATTTACTTAAAATAAAGATTCTGCTATTTGCAAAAATCTGTTGCAGATAGTGTCCCAAGTGTAAAGGAAAATCAGTAAGTTATCAACAGAATTCAAAGTCATTAAGTATTTTTACAATTTGGCAAATACATTATTCTATAACAATTCTTATTCAAAAAGTAGTTTCACTTATTTGACAAATAAAAAACTAAAAAAAATAGTAAAAGAAATTCCTTGTTTTAAATAAAGATAACAATAAAAAAAGTAACTTTTTAAGACTATCAGCATTAAGAAGACTGAGACGGTGAACCCAGTTTTTTTTTTCTATCATCCCAGCAAAATTCACTAGATCATAATGCTCTTTCTCCTATTAGACCAGTTGCATTGTGGCCCAAAACTCAAGCTAAATTATTGTTCTTTTGCATTTATTTTTGTGCTAATCAGCTAAATATGGTTACCTTCCAATACATGATGAATGATGCAAACATTACTTTGTTGTGATTGGCATGCACTGTTGAGCATGAATTTATCTGGCTCTAGGAATGCTTTCATAGGTATTAATTGAAGTTGTTGTGCACAGTACAATTTAAACAGTCACTCATTCTAAATTTGCTTTAATGGATAAGAAATAAAAGATGTGTTAGAAAATGCTACGTTAAATATTTTTTCATCCATCTAAAATCTTATAAAATATATGCACTTTTGTTAACAAAGTAAACTGATAAGTCATCTTAAATAAATTAAATACTGTGATATAATTGGAAAGGTTTGAAATATCTGGTCCTTCCTGGCCCCTGCTGATGAGTCATCTTTGTCCTTAAGTATTGATGATAGACATATATGTCTTATATAACGCATGAAGTTTTTTAGTTAACACATCTTATTCATTCCTTCTGAAATGGAGCTAAATGACGTCTGTTTATTTCTTAACTACAAGATCATGCAAAAATGTTTCTATTTTGGCAACTAAAATTAAGAAAATGGCTGCTAAACTGGCAACTTTTTTATGATGGTGAGGCTACTAATTATACTATTTTTGCCCCCTGACATTTTTAGACACCCTGTTATGGTATTGATCATAATTTTGTAGTGTTAAATCTAAATAAATACAAAATTGAAATTTTTATATCCCCCCAATACAAAAAATTTCTAATTAGTAAAATGTGCTCTACATAATTAGGAGGTGCGCAAAATTAAAAAAATTAATTTCATCATACAAAGGCTCAAAGATATGTTTAAACAAAGTTGGTAGGAGACTATAGCAATAGTAATGTGTACTGTCTGACTGTGCTTCTTTTTGAATATTGGCAAGCTGCCAGTAAAGGTGAATCCAAATGAACTGGTTGAGGAGGGTAGAAAGCGAGTGGAGTTATAGAATTTTTATTATTAATATTACAAATCAGCAACCCGGTTTGTGTTATAAGCATAAACATATTCATTTTAAGTTAAAAACATTCATTATAGTAAACAAATGGTTATTTCTTGAAAACTGCATATGAATAATTCAGCAGTAAGCACACATCTGTCTGCCATCTCCAATAACCAGTGGATGTGCCAGTTTCCACCTCTAAATGGATATTTACATTTTTATCTAATCAGTAGTCACAGTATTCATGCAATCATTGTTTTCTTTCCTAATTTGGGCATAGCTCCTGAAACATCATCTTCCAATGAGATTTTTTTTCTATTCAAGAGTGATTGAAAAGTGGTTTAAGTCAACATGTATTTATTTTCAAATCTGAGCCTTTTTAACACGAAAAGCAGAAATTTTGGGAATTACCTAATTAATGTATGAAGCACATTCTATTAACTGGAATTTTTTTTGTATGGTGGGGGCATATAAAAATTAAAATTTTGTATTTGCTTGGATTTAATCTCCAAAAAATTTTAATTGTTACCATAAAATTTTGTACATTTTTTAACATAATTTTGTAATTTATTATATATGTCTGTTGTTAATATTTAAGGAATATAAACCTAGGTCAGTAGTTTTGGAACACCATATATTTAAAATTAAATTTACTTAATTTTTGCCTGATAAACTTTTTGTAAAAGTGTTCAGTTGTGCATTGTTTGTAAGGAGCAATTACACATTCAATGCTTCTAGCAAGGAAGTAGTGTTAGGAGTATTTTTCTGCCTATATTCTTCAGTACTGTTGTGAATATATAAAGAGCCTTTCGATTAATTCAATATGCTACCTAACATGAACGCTTTCAAAGACTAGGGCAGTTTATTGCTTGTTAATTAGCTAAAACGGGCTTAGTAATGCCAATTCAACTTTTTTTACGATGGTACACAAACAACAGTTATGGCCCGGGACTGTAATGGACATCCCAGTTAATGTAGAATCGTAATTATTACCGAGGCTTATCCATATCATTGACAGCCCAGATTTTTGCCTGAGGTGATAAAAAGTTTCTTGTCTAATCAAACTGGGTAGAAATGGCTAGATGAAACTAAAAGATGGGCATAACTGCACAAGAGCTCAGAATGCCTATTTTGCATCTGGTATTAAGATCTCTACCAAACAAGTTGCGAAGCAACCACAGTTACATGCTATAGTGGAGACTTAAATATTTTTTGCATAGAAATAACTGGTTGCTGAGTATGTTTTCTTAGAATTTTCAGTTTCACAAATTTCATTTTTTGAACCGATTTCATTAAGTGGCAGTTTTATTACATACCTATTGATTTCATTCCATTCATTTCTATTTTATCTAATTAAATGGCTTCTTATATTAAGGGGTGGGTACTGATTCTACATGTTTCTTAGTAATTTCAAATTTTAAATTCATTTTCTGCTTTGAATAAAGTTTGCATAATGTTACGTTATATTTGATTTGATAAGTGCAGTTTTTAATATACAAATTCAAAATGAGTGAATATTAAGATTTTATGAGGTTGAGGCTGAGGACGACATTATTCCTAAATAAAAATTTACCTTTGAAGCTGTCATGTAGTAGAATATTTTGTATGAAATAAACAGTTCATAATTTTTCACAAAGTTACGATTTGTTATTGACTGTGTGTATGCCATATTTATTTATCTCTGATCTCAGCTAAAGTATGTTTGGTTATATTAATGTTAGTATAAGATTTTATTGTGAAAAAGTTGGTACTTCACTCTCACTTAATGGCTATATCTGTTTTTATTCCACCCTCAAAGTTCTGGATTTTTAAAAAATTATTTCTGTTTACACATGTTTTACTTAAACTTTTTTATTCACTACAAAGAAAATGTGATGTTAAACAAAAAAGCTAGTCAGTATTAATTAGCATTTAGTATAATAAAGCATTAGGTTAAAAATTGTAGCACTTCATTTATAAACATTTATTTATTTTAATATTTTGGAAACATATTTGAGCAGCTTATGTAATTTCATGCATTTTTAAATATCATAAAAAAATATCAAATTTTTTAATTTGCATGCTTGCCCCCCCCCCCAAAAAAAAAGGGTTATTAAAAATTTTACAGTAAAATGCTACATCTTTTATAACGAAAACATTGAGGATGAAATATTTAAAAGAAACCTGTTTTTGCAGTGCCACTCCTATGTGATACATTTTTTAATGCTTTTTTTTTTTTCCCCAATGATTTTCATTTTGGGGATCTCGAATAGTGCAGATCAAAGAAACTATTTCTGTTGTGATAGGCTTCCTGTTGAAGACATGCTTTGATGAAAATGCATATTTATTTTATTTCTTTTCTTTTTCCTTCAAGAGATCTTTGGACTCATTAAAATATTTGTGTTAAAAGGTACAATTGATGCAATTTTATCATTGATTTTTTATTTGTTTGTTATGCAAACAAAGTATTTAATAATAAATTGACTACCTTTACATGTAATTTCATGTAGTACCATCACTCTTCATGTAATGCTAGTTCTTATATTATCAAGTTAAATGAAGAAACAAAAGAGATTCCATTAAAAAAATACTCATTTGTTTTACACAGACTTAATATGTTCGTGTTCTTTATATTTGCACTAAAAATAAAGTAGAGAGATTTATTTCTCTTGTGTAAGCTGATAAAAATTGTATCATTTAACAGTCAACTCAAGTCATTAATTTTTTAATGATTTAAGAAAATAAGAGTAAAGCTTTCAAAGTATAATTAAATATGAAATATAGGTGATGGAACGGTGACTTTTAAAGGAAATATGATAACAGGTAAAAGTAAAAATAAACTAAACAGAATTTTTAATAATTGAAGTACAATTTAAAAGCATGGCTATTTTAAAAATGCCTATGTTATCTGTATCTATATATAATGTTAAATTTTATCTTTAAATATATTTATTTTGTTGCATAATGAACTAACAATCTTATTTATTTCAAATTTATCATTATTATTAAAGACTGTGTATGTATCTCATTTATCAGTAAATGTTAATTAAATAATTTTTAAAGCTGTTGGTAAATGAATTGATATCACATTTCTATAGTAATTAAGTAGTTGCAGTTTGAAGGTATACTTCTTAAAGCAGTTTGAATTGGGATTATCACAAGAACTGTAAAACAGTATTTTTTTTTATTTAGTTTTGAAATTTTGCTTAGAATGTTAGAAATTTAGTACAGTAAAAAACATTTAAAGAATTATGTAAAGAAAGAAGTTAATAAAAAATGGTATTTCACTGTATATTAAATTTGGATGTGTGTGTGTTGAAAGTATGCATGTTTTTCTCATGAAACTTGACAGTTTTAAAACAATGTTGAATAATCATATGTTACTTATTTATGAGTTTGTGTAAAAAACTGGACTCTCTTTTTGCAGTTTTTTTTTCTTTCATAATTTTTTAACAATATGTAAGAGTAATACTATTGAATTTTGGAGTTCAATGGGAATTTTATATGTACTTACTACTTCCATGCACAAAGAGGTATGTGGGTAGATTTTTACAGAAAAAGCTATCCACTATTATTCTTTGTGTTATACTTTTTTACACAGTATTGTGCATGTATTTACCATCTATAAGAGTGTCCAGTGTATCTATCCTGTCAAACAATGTTAGTCATTTAAAGCCAAAGATCTTTCGTTTCAGATTTTTAAAACTTTTTATGTTCTGTCAGGAATGCCAGTAGCATTCTTGTGCATAACTATTTAGTTTCATGTACTGAATTTTTTCTATTTATATGTTAACTTGTGTTTATAAATTTCATTTATTATTAGGTTTGTGTACAAACTTTTCTTCTATACTTATGTGCTTATTTTGTAACAGACCTTTATTATAGAACTGTCATTTGAAGTAACTGCAATGCAGTCACCATTGTGGAAAAATTGTGATAGTTAAAGAAACTGGCCTTATATATGTTAATGGAAATAATTATTCAGATATTGGCTTTTTTTCCCCCCTTCTTTTTTCTAGTTGTATTCATTTTTAAATGTAACTATGCATTTGTTTTATTTATATTGTGACTTTTGAAGTGATTTTGTAAAGTTTTTTTTAATCAATCTAATAAAATTTCAAGTATTATTACCCTTTCAGACCCCATGCCCACAATTGACACTATTGTGCAGGATGAATGTTCTAATATGTACACTTACAGAAAACCCAATATTCCTCAAAATTTTAATAATCAGGATTTTTATTTTAATTTTTATAAATTTAATCTCTGTTATCGAAAGAAAAATTATTTAATTCAAAAAGAAATTGTTGAATCAGGTTGGAAAGGGTTAATTTGGAACTAAGAATATTTTATTGGCACAAGATTCTATTTTTGGCTGAAAATTGCTCTGTATGCAACTTACCAAGTCAGTGTATTTTCTGTTGTAGAAATTTGCATTTAACAGCGATGTAGTTATCTTTTGCAAGCTGATAATGATATTGAATCTCAGTTTATATAAAGAAACAATTGTGATTTTTAAAAAATCTATCGCACTTTGATAATTTTTAGTCCCTAGCATTTATTTTATCAAATGTGTAAAAAATCTAACACAATTTGCATGGCTTTTTTTACTATGGCTGTATATTAGTGGTAGTATTCAGTGGCATAGCCAACGGGGAAATAGGGGGGGGGGTTCACAGCCCCCTCCGCATGAGGAATTTTTTGCCATACAAAATGCATATTTTTCACTCCCTTACACACCCCATGAAAAATTTCTGACTACGCCTCTGACTTTATTATTTCCTAAAATCTTGATGTCATTTTTCCTTTTTCCAAATCATTAATACCCATAATATTAATTTCTTAGAGCAATTTTGCATATTTGTAGCTGCGTATTTGTTTTTATTATTAAGGTCTGTTAAATCAGTATTTTATTTTGAAGCATATCCAAAAGTACAGGATTAGGTAACCCATACCTGCCAACTCTCCCATATTTTACCCTTTTCTCACGTATTTTATGTTTATGTATAAATTTCTTCATTTTTTTTTTTTCTCCAAAATTTATCAATATTCACTTCTGCAGAGTTGCCAGCTCTCCCGATTTAGGCTGAAAACTAAATTTTTCATTAATCTCCTGCCAATCCGATTTTGGATACATTATACCTGATTTTGGATAATTTGTTAATTTTCTCCTGTTTTTTTATCAATTTTCATTTTCACTTGATTTTTATCATTCTTAACCTGGAAATCTCGATTTTTCAGATTGGAAATGATTACCAAAAGTTCTGTCATGGCAAACCTCCATGCTCAGCACTTCTTCCTTTCAATCAATCAAAGTAGTTCATGAAAGTCAGACCTATGTGTCGTCAAAAAATGTGAGCTTCACCAAAAAACATATGGAGAAAAGAAATGTAACTCCATGTTCTAAGCATTCCCCATTTGAATCTTTTTCCATTGCTCTTACAAGTGAATATCTTTCATTTGACATTGTTTTGTTTAACCCTGCAATGACTTAAGAGTAAAAATTGACCCCCCTTCCATTTTAAACTAAATAAATTATTAGTATTATGTTTAATGTTACAAAATTTTTAAGCAACTTAGAGTAGCTCACAGACATATTATTGCATACTAGTTTCTGATTTAAAATAGATGTTTTGTATAGCAATGCATATGACATCAGAATTTGTTTTAAGAATTATTATTTTGTAAACCTCTGATAGACTCTCTTCTGCCGCCTCTGCCTGTCCAAAAGTAATTTATTTATGTCAAAGTGGCATTTTTGTGCTCTAAAATGCTTTTAAAAAAATCTTTCTGGCTCCAAATTCCATTTGAAACATGCTCCCCCCCCCCCTCAAAATGCAGTTTTAGGTGGCACACCCCTTAATATTTAAAAATTAGGGGTGGCTTTTTGAAAATAAGTCTGCTGCTTTTTTAAACAAAATCTCATGATTTTTTCCTTTGCAAGGTTGGCAACTAGGGAATACAGTCCCACACTGTTTTTCGTTTTGCAGGATTGCGACTGTTCTTGCATCCACTACTATTTCCCCTCAAATAAAATATTTACCATGTATAGAATTAGATGCGGTAGATGTATGTCTTCCAATACCTAGGGAATGCAATCCCGCACTGTTTTTTTTGTTTCGCAGGATTTTGGGATTGACATTTGTTGATCCTCCGGGATTGATATTTCATTCAAATAAAAATTAATTTTAACCGAGAAAAGTTGGAAAAAGTAAGATTGTAAGCACTATCAAGTTTAATACAGTAGACCCCCCCCTATAATACAGGTCCATACAACACGGATCCCTAGAACATGGCGAAAAAATTGTGATCAGATTCCCTATAACATGTTAAGAGATTTGTATGTCACTGTAAATTGAGACAGATGTTCTGATTTTGTTACGCTTTAGCTCCAGTATTTCATATAAATTTGAATGGCAACACTAAAATAAATCATTGCCTGTCCCAGAGTAATAGAGGCACAAGCCTGCGTATTGCAGGCTTGTGCCTCAAACAAAAAACATGATGAATGAAGGAGATCATCTGCTTTTTCTAATTGTGTGGTGTACATTAAGCATATCTGAAAGAATTTTTGTATGATTTATTTTATTCTATTTCAACTTGAGAAAGAAAACGGTTTACTAAAATAAATCTGCAAATTTAAATGCAATTTAATTTAGAGGAAGTGCATGTTAGTTATCTCTGTTGCATACGTAGTATCAAGTAAGCAGTATTTAAGTAAAATGTCTAATAAATTGCTCAAATAAGGTGTACAGTGGTCGAACAGGTGGAGTGGAACACGGAACCTGTTCAGACCTGTGGAACACGGATCCCTGTAACACAGAATGTATCTACTTTGTTACATGGAGCTGTACTGTACTTTATCTTAGTTGATAATTTTAATGCAATACCTTACATAAATATGAAAATTATTGTCATGATATAGTCTTCCCGCAGGATCGGAATTGCATTCCCTATTGCCAACTGCTTCTGTAATAGGAAATTTCTTAATAGATTTTTTAATTCAAAATTTACTATATTAAATGTAATGGAAAATGACCTTAAATATAATCGAAAACAGAGTTTAATGACAGTAATACAGTTTTTATCTGAAAAAGCAATATCAGCACATGTATAAATGAAATTTTGACAAAGTTTTCTGACAATTGTTAGAAGTCAACATATACTCTTACAAACTGTTACTACAAAAATCTCAAGAAAGCTTCTGAGTAGGGTTTAAATTGATTATGTGTTTAGATTAGTTCATTTTAAACAAAATACTTTATTAAACTATGTTGTTTCCTCATTTTACACAATTTAAAATCACCCCTTTTTCATTCTCTAAACTTTGGGCCAATCTCCTGTTTTTTTCTTCTAAGGTTGGTAGCTGTGTGTTACCTCAGTTGAAATATTTATTCTGAATAATTTTAGAATAACATTTTAGGTGTTAAATTGAAGAATGCAAAACCTTAAAAAGTAGTAATTATTGGGCTAATTGCAGCTGACAGTTATGTATTCTAATTAAGTTTTCTTATGCTTTTTTAGATGTATTAATATTATGGGAAGTACATTCTTTTGTGAAATAGTTTGTAAACTTCCAATTGAAGTTCAGTGCTGTCATGCAATTTTGCTATTAGTTCTTTTCTGCTAACCTTGTTTACACATGGATCAGACCACCATTTACTTATAAAATCTCCTCTAAAATTACAAAAATCGAAGGTGTAAGAATTTTATATCACCAATCTAAAGCAGCTTCTGCTGACTGACAGCACCTGGGTCACAAGTAGATTTGCTCTGCTGCCACTTAGAGACTTGGGAACTTTCAATAGCTCTTAATTTATTGACATGATGGCTATTAAAATCAGTAAGGTATTTTCAACATCTGCTAAAATTGCTTAAAAATTTTCCTCCTCTTATAAAACAAAGTTGCATAGAAGTGATTTGAACATTTGTCTTATCTCTCTTAGATTCTTACACTATGGTCATTTTGTGTTGAATGAGACCATTCAGGGTAGAAACATATTTGAATAATATGTAGATACCCATGTTTAGGAGTTATAGTGTGCAGACTAATGAATGCCAACTGTTTGTCTATTAGAAAGATCAGACAAAATGAGTAATAATTATTTGAATATATTTATAAGGTTATTGATTCAATATAAAATTTAAATGCATTTCTTTGAAATTAATTATTAAATCATTTGCGGAAGTTGAGTGGTGAATACTCTTGTTACCACTTCTGGTAATATTTATATATAAATAACTGAATGTGTCTATGACTATTACATAAATGAGATTTAACCTTCAATATATATATTAAATTAGCAGGGTACTTTAAAGTATTGGTATTTCTCTTAGTTTCAAATGCCAGCCATCTTCTGTATCCTGTTCACATTTTAGGGTTTTGCCTTGTGATAATTTTATTTCAACACTAAAATTTTATTTACTGTTTTTTAGCTGTAACACTGCATTCTCTACATTTTGTTTATTCTGATTTCAGTGCTATTACAGTAAGATTCCTGGGGGGGAAAAAACATTAGTCTACTTTTTGTTGTAATGAAGCTATAACAGTGCCATCCATTAGTATTTGAGTTGTAGCTTCATGTAGTATGCTGCATAACCCTGGTAATCTGAACTTCAAAAATCTAGATATCACCAGTGTTTCCACTTACAAAATTTAACTTTTCATTTTCTTAAAACTTTCCAATGATCATTCTTTGCTTCAGTGATAATACCATCTATACATTTTTCCATACTTTGTTATTATAATAAAAATGTTGATCAGTTTCTCATTATTTCCCGGTTAATTCTGGTTAGAGAAAATAAAATTAGGGAAACTAAAGAAAGTTTAATTTCTTAATAAAGTTATGAGTATCCATGATTTACACTGTTTACATATTTACTAAGCAATGTGAAAAATCATTGATAGCATGCTTAACAGAAATGCTGAAATTGTTTGCAAACTTGATGACAATCAAAACAAGACTAAAGGCTGTGATGAAAAAATTTCAGTAAAAGATTTTATTAATATGTTGGTAGAAAAAACTTAAAAGTATTAAACAAAAGTAACTTTTATTTCTGACTTAAAAATTACATGACTTATCATACAAAACAAAATAAATTATAAAATAAAAATAAATTTTTAATTATTTTGGTTGTTTTATCAGTTCTTTTAGTGCACATATAGGTAACCTACCGCCCATGGAACATATCAAAACCCCATATGAACCATTCAAACTCCCATGTAAATCCCAATTATACGACCCGCAACTTTGCTAACATCCTGAAGTTTGGTGCACAACTTTTCAAAGGTTGCCCCCATACCTGTTTTAGTATATTACTACTTAACTGAATATGCTTTTTGTCACCTTTCAAACAAATTATATTCAAACACTTAAATATGTATGCCCCTTTATCTTTTTAACTAAATTTCCAGAAAATAAAGTAGGCACAATTTACTAGATATATATTACAATATTTTACCACATTCATATGCAATTTAGTACCCCCAAGGTTAACATCTATAGCTTTTAAGTTATAGAAGTTTATCACATCAAAGCTGTCTTTCCACAATAAATTTCTTAAATAATTTTGTTAAAAAAAGAGCACATAAAAATAAAATGAAATATTAATGCAGATTTCCCTATTTTTAAAATCAATTGCGAGGAAAATAAAAATGTACATTTTTAAAAACTTAAGTATAAATTATTATGCATAATATATACTAGGTTATACGTAAGACTTGTTTAAAATAAAAGCATTTTTTTTTCCATTTAGAATTGTGAATCAATCAAATGTAAATTGATACCTTTTGGAATCACAGAATTTGTGTGTAATGTAATTTCGTATGTTTTGCATGCAAGCTTTCAGATGCTTTTAAAAATTGAACAAATCAAAATAGGCATTTGTCTACTTTGTAACTGCAATAGTGATATGCAAAAGAAAATGTGGATGATAACGAAAATGCATAATCTGTAGATCCACAGTAGATTCTCATCCTGACAATCATGGAGTCATTGTGCTCCTGCTCTAATGAGTCACCGACTTCAGTGGGCTTCTTAGCTACTTCCACTGCACACTCAAATTGTGACATCACTGTTTCCCTATTATGTAGGGATAAAATGTGGTTGTTTTTGTGCTCATTATGGTGGAAGTTGCCATTTCATTTCGAGGTGATTTTATTTTTTCACATATTAGTAAAAGCTATAATCTGCCAGTTTAACTCTTATCAGTAACACTGTAATTTGTATCATGTATCCGTAATGATTACGAACAAATCATAGTACTCTGACTGATTTTACAAACATATATCCAGTAGGTTAAATCGTGATTCAGAGATTTCATATAAGTAAAGAAATTATCAATGTGAAGTAGGAAAAAAAAGAAATTTGCAGATCTTTAGCTTACAAATATTTTACGAAAAGTTTGTAAGGCTAGAGTAGCAAAATAACTGTAATACAGTTGCACTAATGCTATTAAAAAAAGTCTCCGTGATAGAGCTGTGAAAGTGAAGACAATCAAACTGCACCAAACTTATCTTCATAACTTTATGAAATTACTATTTGCAAAAGGCATTTCAAAACACAGGTAATTGTGTTACTATGTTACTAATTTAGTCTTCTTTCTGTTGTGTTACAGCTTTACATTTTATAAACCATTTTTGATCATAATAAAAAATATGTAGTTGTGGATTATCTCAAAATGGAAGTACTCTCAATTATCAGAAAATATCATTTTTTTAAACGGTCAATCCCAGTTGCTTCAGATAATTGGAGGTTTTAGTGAACCTTATGAGTCAAACACATGATGAATTGTCAAAAATATGTAGGAATACTGTACTTGTGCTTCAGTTACCCAAGAAGCATCTAGATCCTTGTTATGCTCGCTCTGTCTGTCTACAATCCTTAGTCTTTTCCCTCTCTCACAAGATATAAACCATGACCAAAATAAAATGTTGATACTTAAACTATAATGTTCATTCTTTCAGTTGTTACTATTTAATCTCCAGTTGATTGGTCCAGTGACACTTAAATATGTATGCCCCTTTATCTTTTTAACTAAATTTCCAGAAAATACGACATGTGCATAAAATAGGCACATGTCGTACAATTTCTCTCAAAATAGCCTTTTTTGAGTTTTGCTGTTTTCTATATTTTGCTAATTTATTCTGCGATTTTTTTTTTTCATTTAAAAGAATTATCTTTACTTTATTACAGACAAATCAATTAATTATTTCTGTTTAGTTAGGTATTAAAGTAACCAAAGTTGGACGTTGTTTTTCATTATATATTATTACGCAGTTTCATTTCATGTTAATTACATTATTTTGTACTTAATATTAATAGCTGTACTATGTAGCTCAAATTTATTAAAATCTGAACAGTATATTTATTCTTGTAATCATGATCACTGCATAGTAATGTGCATAAAATTTAGATCAGCATAATGGTATTTGTTTTTAAGTTTCTATTGGAGTCCAAATTTATTCTTAAAATAAATAGTGAGTTTAAGTCTATGATAGTAATTTCTATTATAATTGCAGAATTTAAAAAACAATCATACCAAATCAGAATTCAAAAATTTCAAAATGCTACCTTATTATTGGTTTTATGTAATTTAACTTTTGTTGCTAGAGTATATTTAAGTATGTTATCTAGTGGAAGATATTAATTTTTAACTTTATTTTTTTACTTCTTTCAATTACTCTTAAAAATGTGGATACAGACTTGTGCTCATGGCATCTGCATTGCTCTCTGCAATCAATCTCCTGTTGCTTTTCTCTATAAATGCTTTGATATTTTGATTGGAGCGTAAGAAGTTCATTCTTTTTATGCACATGTGATTACAACTACACTGCAAAATGACATCTGAATGTTTGTAAATTCTGTAGATCTCGGGAGTTTTGTTGAAATGTATAATTTCATCAAACATTGGATGAGCAGTAAAAACATGACACAGGTTTGGTAGCTCACAGATGTGTGCTCACCTTTATATGGAAAAATCCAAAATTTGTGCCAAGTACAATATCATTGAAGGAAAAGAAAGGGAAAAGCCTATAAAACAATATCTCATTAGTAGAGTATCATTTCCTTGAAGAGAGTGGCTTATCTTCAATTGTATTGTTAAAATAATATGTAACAATCATAATACTTTAAATATTTCATTCATGAGATATTTTATATATTTTGTGTTGGTATATATAACACAATATGCAAATTCATAATAAACTTAAGTCTTCACAATTTTGTAACCATTTAGTAATTTTCTCTAAACATGTATTGTATGCATGATAGTTATACTGTAGTTATGATATATTGATAGCTTATATATATATATATATATATATATATATATATATATATATATATATATAATGTTATTGCATTGGACTAGCAATAGATTTGTATACACTATTTATAATCTAGATATTTTAAAGAAATTATCAAGGAAGAAATGAGTTTTTTCGGGAAATAAACTTCATTGTAGCAACGGGAATAAATAGCTTGATTTTGTGAATCCTTGTGTATATGCACATAATGTACATAAATACATTCATTTATTTATGCATCAAAATATCAACATACTGTAACTAGTTATGCTAATATAAATATATTGGCCAAAGTTTACTATAGTTTAGTTCTAGTTTGCAGATTTTTAAGATGAAACTGCAAAGTACTTAATTCTTAATGCCTTGAAAATTTTTGTATAGCTAACACAGGTTTAACCTTTGAATTAAATAAAGATCTATATGCATTCATCTTTAAAAATTGTAGTGATTATTTTGAAATTCAATTAGGAAGGTAGGGGGGGAGAACATTTCATATAAAGTTAAGAGTGACATTGTAATTTTTACTACTTTTCAGAATGAAATTTGGCAGTTTTGCGATATTGCTCTCTGTCTGTTAATCACACTTTCATGTTTTAATTAGAGCTTGTAGAACTACTCGCTGTGGCAAGCCTCCATGTACAGAGAGATTTCATCAACATCCTATTTTAGCATTTTGACCTTTTCATAGTAAAGTATGTTCAACAATGTTTTCAAGCAGAAAACTGCCTTCTTTACTCTGGAAAATTTTCCACCTGTTTTTATACTACACTGTATAAAAATAGAATGCTATCCTTCTTAAAACTGCTAAGCATTGGACAGCTATCCTAAGACAAGACAAGACAAAACAAAACAAAGTTGGCAAATTTTAAGTCATCACCACAGTTCATGGCAAAATTTGAATGTTTTAGAATTGATTAAAGTAGTTTGTTACTGAAAAACTATGTTAAGTTTCATTAATTAAAAAAGATAATTATATATTACACCATGGCCACTCCATCATCCATTCTAACACTGTATACAACAAGTAACTCTTGGACTCAAGAATGACAGCTTGCACCAGCTTGTATATCTATTAGCTGTAGTTTTAACAGCACAATCATTATTTCTAAATAATTTAACTAAACATCACAATTATATTGATTTTTAATTAATAAACAACTCAAAGCTTGATTAATATTTTAATTCCATGTCAATTTAAAATTGCACCATTTATCCTTTTTAAGAGAGGATGACTTTTTTTTACTTTGTCACCCATAAAGACAGCAAAATTACACTCTTGCTTCTCTGCCTGTAATTGCCCTTTGATTGTATTTGCCCTGTAATTGCCCTTTAGGTAATAAATGACTCTTTCCCATCTATAAAGCAAGAGTTCAGTTATGTTGACATATCTGTCCCATCAAAGTATAACTGTCCGTCATGCATCAACACTGACAGAAAATTGTTGAAGCATTTGGTAGCTGTCTCTTGAGTTGGCCTTACCACGCTGCAGTTCAGTTGATACATGTAATTGTTTTTTCTTTAAATACTGCGTAAGTGTTACACCATTAGTATTGGACATTTTAACTGCTTGTAATTTTTCTCTCTTTAATAGTTTACAAACAATTTGCCAGAAAATTTAAACAACCTCTTGAGTCATGCTTTAAATTTCATTTTGTATTATTTCTGTAAAATGCAATAAAGCGTTACTAGGTTACAGATTAAACTATCTTTTTAAATTTTCTATATCCCTCCTTTAAAAAAAAATAGTGATAATATTATTTATTAACTGAAAATAAATGAAAAACCTTGTGAATAAAAAAAAAACATTAATTATGACTGAGATAGAAATCAAATACACACACATTTTCTTTTTTAGTAGTATTATCACGGAAATATGTAAAGAAAAAAGAGGCAAACTATTATGCATGTGTCCTTCCTAGACCTTTTATCTCTAAAGCCATTAAGTTATTTTAAGAATTGATTTGAGGTGTATCATGTAGTATATCCTTAGATGTGACAAAATTCTGTTCCATTTTAGAAAATCATTTTTAATGGCTACCTGTCATTGATAAAGGGCCAAATAGTACAAAAACAAGTTCAGTGATACCTGGTGGTGGTTTATGTAGGAAGCAGAATTGACATATGTTAATATATAAATTGTTGGTCATGCAATTTTGTAATTAAGCAGCAATTTTCAAGTATAGCCTTCATATGATATATGCAAATCGCCCCTTCATTCTCATCATGCATTTTATTTTGATTATGAAATAAAATACTTTGTCTGTGAATAACCTTATGCAGTGACATTTTTTATTGCAAAGAAAATGTCACTGTATACGTTTTCATTGTTTTTAAATTTATTATTAATGTTTTTAGTAAAATTTGTATCCTCTGTCTTTGCTTAACTTTATTATAATTATATCTTTTTTTGTCTGTCTGTCTGGCATCCTTAAATTAGAGGATATTTGTTAATTAAATAATATTCTAAATTACTATTGCATAGTAAAGTATATATTAGTTTAACATATTTAAGAGCTTAGTTTCTGTTGAATGCAGTTTTTTATTTGAAAATATGTTATTGTTAGCAACTATATTTCATTCTTTTAAAGGTTTATTTTTGTGCCATGTAAAAATTTAGTCACAACATGAAAACAGTTTTGTATTTTATCATTTTTAGTATATTGGTTGGTATTGAAAATTTCTTTTTGTTTATGGTAGTGGTTTTATTATGTAAATACTTGATTATTGCTATAAACTAAGCGATTTTAAAATACTTTAAATGCTATTATTTTAGAATTATAAATTTTAATGTCCTGTGGCATTAGTAAGCCTTTTTAAGTTGACAACTTGTACATTGTATGATTTTTGGCAGTTAATCAAATTTATTCGTGTATGCTTTTGAAATGGAAACATGAAATTTGCTCAAATGTACACATTTTCTACATTAAATATGTATAGCAGCAGTTTTCTAATGCATGATGACATAAATAAAACATTTTCTTTCAGTTTTTATTGTGATCATTAAGTGCCTGATAAATGAGAGAGAAAAAGGATTATAAAGATGAGAAACATCTAATTCAGTAATCATAAAAAAAAATATTTTGATTAAAAAAATTATGTGCAAGTATAAGCGTGCTGAAATACTAAGTCCATTCTTTGAAATTACTGCCTTAACAAAAATGTGATTAAGAATTTTACAGGTTATTTGGGAAAAGTTCTTACTTTTATTTTATTTTTGATAATTTTACTGTCCGACATATATTGCTAGATGTTTTAAATGAAATAAATATTATTACAGTAGACCCCCCCCCCCTATAACACGGTAAATACGCTCTGTGTTATAGGAATCCATGTTGTACGCGTCCTGAGTTATGCTCCACCTGGAGTGTAAACCACACTGTTCAACCACTGCACACCTTGTTTGAGCAATTTATTTCACATTTCTCTTAAATACTGCTTACTTCTTACTATGTATTAACCGGAGAACTGATGTGCACTTCCTCTAAATTAAATCAGGCTTAAATTCGCATTTATTTTTATAAAATTTTCTCGAGTTGAAATAGAATAAAATAAATCATTCAAAATTCTTTCAGATGCGTTTAATGTACACCACAATTTAAAAAAAGCTGGCTATCTTCATTCGTCATGTTTTTTGCTTGATGTGTATGTTGCGGCTTGTAAAAGACCAGCTTGTGCCTCTATTACTCTGGGATAGGTAATGATTTCTTTTAGTGTTGCCATTCAAAAGTTATGTTAATTACTGGAGCTAAAGCGTAATAAAATCAGAACATCTGTTTCAATTTACAGTGTTATAAGAGTATTTTTTAATGTGTTATAGGGAACCCGATCTCAATTTTTCACTATGTTCTAGGGAACTGTGTTGTGAGGACCCATGCTATAGGGAGGTCTACTGTATTGTAATTTTAATAATGGGCGAAGCTTGCTGATTATGCATTCACCACTATAACAGCCCGAAACTTTTTATTATGGGGGCACCCAGTGCGCAGCCAATGCTACCCCCCATGGAGAGACAGATAAGTTTTCACCTAAACCCAAGGTGGAAATCAATCACTGACCCAAGGCATGATAGATTGGTTCTTTAGCCACTACATCACCTGGGTGGCATATGTAAATATTCATGTTCTGGCTCTTTGATACAGCTAATCACTTCCCGTAAAAATTATACAGGTTTCCACACAATTTTTGAAACAGGAACACACTGGTTTTTAATAATATCTCAGAACTGAACCACCAGCTTTCCAGCTACCATCCCAACTCTTTAACTACTGCACTCGCAAGGAACAAACATTTTCTTAAGTTTATGCAATAATTGAAGTTTATTAAAAAATTTTCTAACTGAAATGTAATATGTGTATTATTTATAAATCTTTTCCAGGGGTAAACAAAGTTCCTGTCACAGATTAAACACTTTATTACCTTTGTTTTTATCTGTTTGCTCCTATTGGACCAACCATTCTGCAGTTATGATTTTTTTTACCTTTCTAGTCCTTGCTTCCTGATTGCCCACATACATATGTTGGACCACAGCTATAACATTAAAAGACCCATGTCTGTAGTTACAAGACATGGAAGAGGAAGGATACACTTGTTTTTTTTCTAAGGGATTGGTTAGAGACATTATCTTTATGTTAAAATGTGTAACCTTTATACCCCTTGCTTGTGGAATATATTTGAGAAAAACATGCCAAAAATGGATTTAAAAAATCTCATTAATTTTGTTAATTAACTGACGTTGAGCATTCCAAACATATTGCATTTGCATTGTCCGAACTGAGTTCAGACGTCTCAGGCAAGTGGTTAAAAATGAATATATATTTTATAACTTAATCTAAATGATTAGAAGTTAATTTAAAACGTGTTATTACTAAACATTTAATTCAAAATTGCTTTTCATTAGTTAAAACCAGTATATTTAGAAATATAAAGAGTTTCTTTTTTTTTAAACGGCATGTGCGCAAGATAAGAACTGCTTGAATTTCCATGCTTTCACGATGTATGTAAATACTATGTGACTCACACATTCTCTAATTATGTAGAATTGAGGTATAATTAGTACGTTTATAAATTGTCAGGATTCGACAAAATTGTCATGGAAACGACCTATTGGACGAATAAGCCTGCTTTTTTTATTACATTTTTCCTGCAATTCGAAATATCTAATAAACTAACATAAAAATATAGCTTATGCTTAAAACAGAATTTTTTTAAACAGTTTTTTAAATGAACTGGTGTTAAATAACTTACTTCGACTGCAATCTAAATATGCACCTGTGTAGAAAACACTTCCTGTACTTTGCATACCACACTCTTATGTTACACATCTGCATGCTACACATATATGATTTAGTAAGTCTGACCTCAGATAGATTCTAATAGAGCTTGACTATAACCCTCTGCTTGCAGGGCCCGATTATGACCAACGGGGACCCCCGGGCATTCATAGATTCTGAGGCCCCAATCTATGAAATGTGTTTTATTTTTAATAAAATTTTGACATAAAAAAGAATATTTCAGGCAATATTTGAAATTGGGGGCCCTGGACAAAGTACAAATTTGCCCATGCGATAATAAGGCCCTGTCCTGTTGCTCTTTCACAGCATAGGACATATTTTTTTATATTTTAATTACTTTGGATTAATCGTCAAAATCATAATGTTTTTTTCTCCCTTCCTTGGGCCTCTCTGCAATACCACAAGAGCAGGGCCATCGCTGATTTGTCAGGCGCCTTTGTGCAAACACCTATTTAGCGCCCCTACATTAAAAAAAAAAAAATCAGTCTTCGAAACAAAAGTATCATTTTACTATTCCATGTACTTATTCAGTTGGAAAATATCATAATTAAACAGAGACTCAGAAAGTGGTGCCCTTGTAAATATGCAGTTTTTGAAACAAAAATTTGATTTTATAATACTGTATTTGTATTCAATAGAGAATATACAACATTGCTCTGGACCGTAGGGTTGCCCGATGAATACCCGCCACTACCGGAAACTCACCCAGTACATGCGGCATACATGCTCGTAAAGTCAGTGGAACCAAAAACACTGTGGTAGGTAGCTCAACAGTTGCCATGGGTGCGGAGATCAGATTGCTTCCATCTAGGCTAGGCTTTTGCGGAGTTCTAGTGATATGGAATTCATGAAGTTGAGCGCGGACTTGGGAGGTATCCTTCAAAGGGTTGCCTGTTCTTTACATCCAAAAAAGAAAGAAAGAAGGGGGAGGGGAGAATAAAGTGTATTTTTTTTCAACAATAATTATAGAACACTGCCATAATGTTTAACGAGTGAATGCGCTTCACGACTAGTAGAAAGCTCACTTTGGTATAACGTTTCCGATTTAGACACCAGGACATTGATTCAAAAGTAATGAGAAATCCGTAAATCTAAATAAAAAGCATGAAAATATTTTAATTCTATATGTACGCTGTTTGTTTATAAATAAAGCAATGTAATGCTAGGAAAACTACAAAGGACATGTTTTAACATAGTTAATAATTTCAAAATTTTTTCATATTATTTGGTAGATTCGATTATTGAAGCTTCTTTTGTTTTATTCAGATTTACATAAGATAGGTTTGAAATTCAAGTGACCGATTTCAGAGGAGAAGATTCCGGAAGATGGTTATTAATTTAATTTCAAGAACAGTAGATGTTTTAATAAAAAGTCAAACATTTCAAAGGCCGATTAATTTAACTATCATATTGACTATTAAGTTAAATTCTGAGTTTTGCTTGAATGTAAAATGTTTAAAAATATAAAGATTTTTTGAGGCGCTAATTTTTCTCGTTCAAGTTGCATTTACGAAAGTTTCTGCAAAATAATTCTTTGTTGAATTAACAAGGTTGTTTATGAGGATGAATAAATAATAATAGTACTAATAATCCTCGAAGTATCTTTCTCAATCACCTATTGCAACAATTCTTTTCTTTAAAGCGACAGAAACTGTCAGCTTAACCCTTTCGTTGCCATATTTCACACAAGAGAAGGCGTAAATATTGTTGAATACATAGGTTTGGTTTCAAAAATATAAAAAGTGTTATGAAAAGGAATTATTCAAATGTCAATAAAATTATTATTTTATTTTATAACTGAATCTACCTATGCTACTCCTTTTACTTCTTTATAAAAAGTGTAGTTGTAAAAAGGACGAAAATAATTTACTACTCTATATACGATTGGAGAAAAGTAAATTAAACTTAATAGTAATTCCATTAATTTTGAGTACAGTAGCGAATATAAAAAAAATTTGTGTGGAAGGGGCTAATTTTAATGAAAAAACTCATTTGACTTAAGCAAAGTTGTAAATTAAAGCAAAATTTTATCCTACAACAATGTAATTAGTTTTAGCGAGGGCTAATTAAAAAAAAAAGCTCATTTTACCTATGCAAAATGCATAATAAAATAAAATGCAACCCTTTACGATTTTATTCATATTTTTGGGGGTGGGCAGCACTGTTTTAATATGTAAAATACTACCGGAAGTTATTTAAATATGGAACGACTTGCTAAATTGCTGCTCAGTAGTGGATTCGGAAATGCTTGAAGGAGGGGAGAGATAAAAAATATTACAAGAATTTTACCACTGTTGAGTCATCCCCCCCCCCCCCACCCAATTCATTTTCAATTTTAAATCCAGGTTTCACTGCCCCAAGCTATGAAGCAACACTGGTCACAGAAAGAGGGCCTTCTCCATTGTATCTTTTCAATGATGAGAGCAGACAGAATAAACCTTGGCTCAAATGTGGGCTAAACTGCATAGCAACTCAAAAAATTTTTAAATGTGCTCAAGGGAAGAGAGATCCCTTGGATCCGATAATTCAGATTTCAATTAACGTATAATACAAATAAAGTTCATCGTATTTATCTATTTTAGAAAATAAATAACATTTGAACACCAATTCATGTTACTTTTCTGTTAGGTTATTAATTTTGAGTCCCTCCTCCATGTAAGACTGCCTTTACTAGTGTTTTTATGAGGGGAATGCTCTTATCAGGCTGTAAAATACCACAGACTGTACTAGTACTGAAACAATACAAACTTCAGTATAGAACAAAAAAATCTGGAGTGACTCCACTCGACTCCTCTCCTCTATCGCTCCCTCTCAATTCGAAGAAAAACAAGTACGATGTCGCTTTAATAGAAACCTACCCTTTTACAATGCGGTACTCGCAGGTATATCTTGACACGTTCTACGGAGGTCTATGCATTTTTTTTTTATTCAATACAAAGCAGTGTTTGTGTTTTTCAAGATTGTCCACTTAATATGTGACAGCAATTTACACCAACCATCGTCTCTTTACGATCATCACCAACTTCACATTACAGGCCCTGTCTGCAACTTCACATTACAGGCCCTGTCTGCTTGAAGATCAGTACTCTAAAATTAGTTTTGCTTCTTTTTCCACATTATGCCAGAAAGTGAACTTAAAACCTATAATTTAAAATTTCAGTATTTATATAGTCCCTTAACGGCTTACCATAATGGGACATTTTTAAACGTGGAAAAGTGTCTTGAGTCACAATGTTTGCTGCTTCATAAATGGATGAATTTAGGTCGTAGAAGGACTATTTTTTTTTAATTGTGCATGAAATTGTATAAAGAAAAATTTTCTAAATATAATTGATAGGACCTGGGGAACCGTAAATTTCATAATTTTTATAGAAATTGATTTATTGACTGATTGCTACTGATATAATAGATTATACAATTTAAAGCATTTTTGCAATTGGAACAATGAGTCCCTGATGAACGGCTTAGGAAATAGCCATTGGGCAGTTAGCACTGGACACCCTGTATAACACTTATCTTTAATGTACAATTGAATTTCTTATTAATGAAACATATAATGTGTTCATTTTATAGAAAATATTTCAGTAATGTGATAAGTTGTTTTATAATAATTAAATTAATCCAGTGTTCCCTTGCCCATGACTTACTCTACGCCACTGCTTATAAGTGCTGTAATTGAAAGTCGTGATTGGAAATATCTTGGAATCTGAATTTAACTGTCCTATCTGCTTTGAACAAATATAAAAAAAAATCCTTTTCAGATGATTATTTTTTACATCCAAGCAAATTATGCTAAAAAGATGAAGACACAGCATACAAAATAAAGATTCCTAGTCCAATGAAGGGTAAATGCATTGATGATCTCGCTTTCTCATGATGCATTGTGCATTTTTTTCCTATACTCTGCTTTTACCCAGAATTTTTAATTTTTCCACATAAACGGGCCTAATGTGTATCCATAGGGGAAGGAGAGGGATAATGAGAAATGGTTCGTTGCACTTAAGTGTTATTTAAAAGATCCTATTCTATCATTTATGCATCTCTTCTCCATCACCTAGTGGCTCCCTATTAGAAGTACTACAGTAGACTCTCTGAAATCCTCACACCTTGGGACCAAAGGGTTTGCGGATTATAGAATTTTGCAGATTACAGATCATTGTTTTGTTTACATTTTTTCTTACTATAGTTATGAAGCAACAGAACATTTTTAATGGCTGAAATTAATTATACTGTCACACTTAGTTTAATTATTAAAGAATTTATTAAAATATATGAAAAAAAAATTAATTTTATTTTACAAAACTTTTGCAGACTGAAATTTTTCTTGAAGAAGGCTTAAACTTTCATACTTTAATTTTATATTACTATTTTTTTTAATTTTGCAAACATGGAATCAATTGTTGTTTGTTTTAGGACTTTTGATTTGTGTTTAAATATTTTTTCCTGGAGTCTGTTTATTGTCATTATTTCTTGTGGTGATGCCAATGAATAATTTTGGATGAATTCTAAATATTTATAGCCTAAAGATAAGCCTTCTTCAAGAGAAATTTTTTGAAGATTTCTCTTTCTTTAAATAAAAAATGAAAATCAAAATAAGACACGTTTCGTTAACTGAGTGTGCAAGATTGTCTCTCAGAATCTTTTGTGTCAGCTTATCATGCTTTCATTTTACTCAGACTTTGTTAGATGGGTTAAAAGAACAATTTTAATTAGATATATGCAAAAAATATGAAAAATAGCATAAAATTTCTTTTAATTCTACATCTCAACTCATCCGTAATTTCCTAGTGTTACTTAACTGTTAACTGCAAATTTCACTATTTACATCTAAAAATTATCGCGGATTATAGAGAGTTGCGGATTATAGATGTGCGGATTTCAGAGAGTCGACTGTAGTTAGTTTGGTCCTTTATTCGGGGTGAAAAATTATTTGTTTTGGAACAAAATATATGAACAGATTAATCAATATTATTCATTCATGGTTACTATTTTCTCTCCCCACCTCCCGGGCAATGTTTGAATCCAATCTTGAAAAAATGTCTCGTCTTTTAATTCAAAACAAGTTAGGTGATTTTCAATGGGAGAAGTGAGTTGGTGGCCCGAGAAATCGTGCTGCATTCGTCTTAACCGTCTGACTGCTCAATTTGTGGACCA
This sequence comes from Cheiracanthium punctorium, assembly GCA_038373885.1. Taxonomy (NCBI): domain Eukaryota; kingdom Metazoa; phylum Arthropoda; class Arachnida; order Araneae; family Cheiracanthiidae; genus Cheiracanthium; species Cheiracanthium punctorium. The sequence goes on from JAWZYV010012422.1 coordinate 221,809, forward strand.
AAATCGCTTCAAAAATTGTGTAATTTTTTTTTCATATTTCAAATCTATATACATTGGAGAACTGAAATGTGCATTTTTTCTCTTCAGAAAAACCAATTTCAGATGTTATTACATAAAAAAATTTTTAAAAATAAATTTCAATTGAATTACAGTTAATTTCCGTTTATTACATAATATAAGAAAATGCACCACTGCCTAACACTTTGCAGGTTAATTGAATCATGGGGTGGAATTCTGCCCCGCGGGTTCACGAAATCGTCGGTTGTTAGCTGTCAACTGGGCAGAATCAGTTGTTTGGTTACCGACTGCACTAACAACCAGGGCCGCCCCTTACGGTTGTGCGTCGCACAAGGGCGCCTCGGTGCTAGGGGCGCCAAACCGAGGCAAGACTGACAAGAAATTTTGTATATGAAGCTAATATTGTTAAGGTGCAATTTTAGTGATTCTATATTCATATTATATCAGCTAAAGTTGGACTTTAAGTCCTAAAAAGAATTATTTTTAGCTGAGCCGTAACTAGAGGTTTGGCGGGACTCAGGGGCGGCCCGACACGGTAAGCATAGTATCGGGGCGCCATATTCGAATCGACGTCATTTCGAACTCAAAAACAGGAGAAGAACGTGATCAAGAGCGTAAAAGGGGCGAAATAGATTGTTTATTGCTGTCTAACAGATGTTTATTTTTTTTCTGGACCTTTTTTACTTTTGCAGGGGGTCAACACATACCCTAGGGCCACCCCTGGCGGGATTGGTCCCCGTCAGGGCGTAGGCAGAAAATTGAACACAATATCAGCTGGATCACAAAAAGTGTAGGTAGAGTTTCACTCTTTCATGTTTTATTTCATTTTTTTTTCAAAATAGAGCTTCTATAAGAAGAATAGGTAGGATTTTGTTAAGTACAATAACTTTGAGGGAAGGAAAATTTATTAATAAAGTTGTTCAAGAAGTAGTGGAAGGTGGCGCAATTCGGAGTGTTCTGCCAGGGGTGCAAAACCATCTTCTACTCTCCTGGTTTTTATCCCTGAAAAAGATTGTTTTCTATATACTCTCGACCAGTGTCGCAACTGGAGATTGCGTCACCCGGGACAAACCTCAATTTTGCGCCCTCTTCTTACAATTTTCGTGCTCACAGCGTCCGGGCCATGTGCCCCGTTTGCCATACTTGGATTTGAATACCATCCTTCTTGGAAAATATTCTGCCGAAGCCCATGGGTTCCGCACATGAATTATTTTATTTTAATGAAATGAAGTACTGCAACATTTTTTTTTTCTAGTGAAAAAAAAAAAAGAAGCAAAATGTGCGAACTGAAAAGAACACTTTACAAAGAACAGGCCTAGAAGGTGCAAACCTGTTAGAGATATAAGTTCATGTATGAAGACAAGACACATTCAAAAATTTACAGACTAATTTTTTCCATGGAACTTCCCAGTCTACCTACCTCAAATTATTGCAAAGCTGATTTCATACAGACATACCTAAATTCACTGAACATCAATATTTTAGATTTAAGGGGCCAAGCCTATGACAACGGCGCAAATACGGCATAAATCCACGGGCTTTTTTTATTCCATGCGCTGCCCATACATTAAACCTAGTAATTAACGATGCAGTAAAAGTAACATTTGAAACAGTAAACTTTTTTAGCGTAATACAAGAACTGTATGATTATTTTTCAAGTTCTGTTAAACGACGGGCTATAATCAAAATATATGTTAGAAATGTAAATTTAAAGCCATTGTCCACAACTAGATGGAAAAGTAGAATAATAGCAATTAAACCTCTTAAGAATAACCTCAAAGAAATTTACCAAGCTCTTTTAGAGACAACAGAAGATAATTCCAAAGACATCGAAACTAGGGTACAAGCAGATAATTTAATAACGAAATTATTTTCATTTAAATTTATTTGTTCAATTAACATATGGTACGAAATTTTAAGCCATATTAATGTAATAAGCAAGATGGTGCAAAATCCCACATATTGCATTCGAACCGTAATACAAAATCTTGATTCTATTTTACAGTATTTCAAAGAGCAACGGAGTGATGAAATGTTTGAAAATTACATATCGTCTTCAATGGAAATAGCAACTGACCTAGATGTTGAAAGCTCTTTTCCCGATATTCGAAGAAGAAATAGGAAAAGAATGTTTGAATATGAAGCCCCAGATGAAGCTATTAACGATGGAAAAGAAAATTTTAATTTCTTTTTCACAATTTTAGATACATCAAGTATAGAAAGCATCAAGTACAGAAAGATTCCTATTTATCAAAGAACACAATGCCGATTTTAAACTCATTCACAATATAAATAATCTAAAAGAATTTGACGATTAAGATTTATTAAATATGTGTCAGGGTTTGCATCTGTGACAAAAAAAAAAATTCTGAAAGCGATATTGATTGGAAAACCTTGTTTGAAGAACTGAAATTGCTTCAACGATTTATTAAAGACAATATGACTCCAACTGATGTACTTAATTATTTATATGAGCAGCATGTTTTAACAGAAACCTTCCCAAATGTAACTGTGGTCTGAGAATTTATTTTTGCAACACCGGGGAAAGAACTTTTTCGAAATTAAAAATAATAAAAAAGATTTACGCTCAACTATGTCTGAAGAACGACTTAAGACTTTTCAATGATTTCCACTGAAAACGAAATTTCGGATAAATTAGATATAAAAAAAACTTAATTAAGAATTTTGTTGCAATGAAAGCACGAAAAGTAAATATTTAGTTTTAACACCTGTTTTTTATGATATTAGTGAAAAATTTATTTAATCTTAAAGTGCTTCGTTTTTGAGTACTTGATAATTTTAATGTGATAGTAAACATGCTACGAATATTTGATTTTGTTTTTTATTTATTGATAGTATAAACAAATGTTACTTACGTTATAGGCATATATATATGGAAATTTTAACTATATATTTATATGAAAATTTAAAACAAATTTTTATTTTAGGAGACGGGGGGGGGGGGGCGCCAAAAAAGTAGTTTGCACAAAGGCGCATTCCACCCTAGGAGCGGCCCTGCTAACAACTCCGGAGGAAAACGGGAGGTCTTTTAGCCAATCGCATGAACCCCTTGACACTCCTCCTTAAAACTCCACCTCAAGGCGGGGCAAAGTTAACGACGAGCGGAGAATCCAGCTGATGGTCAGATTCATCGCCGTCTGAGGAGCAGTCCAAAAAATCTCACTATCAAAACTGAAGTCTCTTTCAGAATCTCATAAATCATCCCTAATATACACTCTGTCAATTGCTGAACGATTTCTAACAGCCATTGATTGGACAAGGCGGCAAACAAGTGAAGTTAGAGCATTACATATCGAGTACTACCTTCAAACGCTGCAATTTAGTGGATGACTAACGACATCTGTTGGTCAAAACCTAAATTAAATGTCTAACACTGTATCTAATTTCTTTCACTGGTTAAATGGTAAAAACGCGGGCTGCTCTCCTCAATACAGGAAGAAAAACACCTGCCCGCGAAAATTGCTGGATGAGCAAATTTTGCTACATTTGAGTTGCCCGTGGAAATCGCGGGATGAGCAGCCAGAGGGTTAACAATTAGTAATCAGAAGGACCAATGTTTGGGGAATATGGCAGGTGCAATAAAACATCCCACTTGGGTGTTTCCAAATATTTTTTTTTCTTTGTTAGTATTCCAGCTGTTTTTCTCACAATGCATGACTCAAAAAATGAATTAATTATAGCCTATATTAGTCACCTGCAATGAATCAACAGGTTTCTGCAGCTCATAGTATGTAACACCTTTTTGGTCCACATCATACAGAGTTTATGACCTTTGAACCATAAATATTTTTTTGGAGTTGATGTTGGGTCAATGGCAAGGATGGATGATTGACCAGGTATAGCACGATGTTTTTTCTTCTTGGGGTTATTGAAGAATATCCATTTCACAACCTGGCATAAAAAACAAAAAAACTCTTTCTTTGCTGACTTTGAATCAGCTGCTCACAAGTGAAAAATTACCTTTTAACACGTCTTGTTTTCAGTTCATGATGAACCAATTTTCTTACTTTTGAATCACTCCCATGGATTTATAGAATTGTTAGTTAAGTTACTCCCTATGATTTGCACCTGACTGTTAATCTTCATTGAGGAATTTTCTTCGAATCTTTTTGGCTGTCCAGAGACAAACTTGTCTTCAACACTGAAATCACCATTCTTGAAATATCAAAACCATTTCCCAGATTATTTATCAGTTGGATCAATGTCATCATAAACTCCTACAGGCATTCAATGCACTTTAGCTGCACTAGCAATTAAAGCAGAAAACTAAAACTTCTTGCAAATACTGTTTGGTTAACAAAAATTTTGACATATTCAACACAGTGAAAGACAAGGTTTTCAATATGAAACTCAAAGTAATATAAACTGAATATTATTGACAGATGTCTAACCTCCATGAAACTACAGCAGGGTTTCTACAGATTTCACAGCCTTTGCTTCCCTGACTTTTCCTGACATCTATCATGCTCTTCCCTGACTTTTTATCTAGCGTGCTTTCCTGAATTTTGCATTTCTATTTTTAATATTGCATCCTTAATTAATAACTTTTTATATATTTTGCCCCTTTTTTACAAATAATAATAATAATGATGAAATCAATATACACAAAAATATTATTTGACATCACTGGATTCTAACAAAAACCATGTTTGATAATAATTTAGGATAAAATTAAGAATATTTCAACTGAACAAGATATGTTAATAAAGGACGCATTTTAAAATTATTCATAAGGTTAAATAAGAAAATGAAACTAAAACAATTTCTACAATTGGGTTCAAACAGGAAATATTTTCTTGATTTTGCCGTAAAATTCAAATATTCTTGCATTTCCCTGACTTTTTCCCCAAATCCCTGACCAAAACTCATTTCCCTGCTATTTTCTGACTTTCCAGGTCTGTAGAAACCCTGTACAGAAATAAGCTGTCACTAAAAAAAAAAAAAAAAAAAATTAACAGCCAGAGCCATTTTTTGAAAATGGACCAAACTAATTTGTACTTTTAATAAGTACCTCAGACTTCAAGAAACAAGTCCAGAAGATATGAATATGCAAGCCTCTACTAACAAAGGAATAAGAAAGTAGTCTCTAGAGTAAGAGAGTGGTTGGCACCAGATGCCATGACTTAGGCAGACCACATATGATGAACCTTTTCTTTTACAATGTCTAAGAATAAATGCAGTGCACATTTTAATTATTGGTTACAGTCTTTTCAAGTTTTTTATTAGCATGCTCAGTTGTCATTACAAATTTTGAACTGAAATTTATGACTGAGCTGAAACTTTGCATACACATATAACTCCCATGACACTCATTACTACAGTTATTTTTTTTTCACACAAAAGTCTTAGTTTTTTATTTATTTAATGTTTTCTTCAACAACTGTTTTTTTCTCATACACATTAGCTTATTTGCAGCCAACTACTGACTGGACATTTTTGTTTCACTATATAATGTGACATTATGACAGTGTTTAAGGCCACAAACTAGAAAACCACCGTATTTTACTCACATAAGCCTGAATTCTTCTACGGTAAAATACTTTAGTCTATATTTTAAGTAAATCATAACAATGACATACCTGCCTACATTAATTCTGAAAATCTTACAATTTTTTTTACTCATTCTGTGGAAGTGAGACAGCTTCAAGGTTGAAGCAGCCACTAGCATGTATGAAAACTCGTTTTTGTTATAGAAAAAAAAAAAAACAACCTAAATTTCATCATTTTTCAAAAATTTTCTGTAAGTGGGGAGGGGGAATGTCTATTTTATGAAATTCTTATGTTTTTAAAACAGTATGGTGAGAAATAAATTATCATTCAGGTTGAAAAGATTTCAGATGCTTTAAAATTGGGATTTTCTGATGACATAAAAAAAAAAATTAAGTACAAATAAAGTTTATTTGCAAAAGCTTTTTCAGGACTTTCGAATGATACAAGAAATATAGTTTTCAGCTGAAAATTGAGCTTGCTAGAACATCATAATACATGCAATAAATGGTTGAAAAATTAATAAAACATAAAATAACTGAAGAAATAATAATTGCATTAATTTTTTTTTCAGTAATAAGCTGTCTCTAGTGCTGTAGCGAACAGACATTAGAGCTCTTTTATGCATTGATATTTCATTGGATAATTTAATTAAAAGGATATCAATCCTGATATTAATTTATGTAATAATGTACAAAAATTTATATTTTTATCTATCCGCATATAGGTTATCTTATTTAATATACTGCTGAACTTTATGAAATGCTGTAATTTTTATATTGGGGTTTGACTAATTTAAATAAACTATTTTTCATTAAAATTTTAGCGATTGTGCTGAAAACAATTTATTACATTTTATAAAACATTCTAGATTTTTATTTATCTAAGAAATGTAGAGGAAGTTAGGGTACAATGAAACGGAATTTACTTTTTTTTCCCTGTACAAAAATAAAATTAATGTACACTTTTAACCTACTCTTCTCCCCATCTAAATGAAATATTTTGGTAGTAAATAGCTTTTCCATATTAAAAAAAAATATTACAAAAGTTAAACGTATTTCAGTGTTTCATTCTACCCTATATACTAGGGTAGAATGAAACACTGAAATACGATTCCAAGATTGTCCACTTAATATGTGACAGCAATTTACACCAACCATCGTCTCTTTACGATCATCGCCAACTTCACATTACAGGCCCTGTCTGCAACTTCACATTACAGGCCCTGTCTGCTTGAAGATCAGTACTCTAAAATTAGTTTTGCTTCTTTTTCCACATTATGCCAGAAAGTGAACTTAAAACCTATAATTTAAAATTTCAGTATTTATATAGTCCCTTAACGGCTTACCATAATGGGACATTTTTAAACGTGGAAAAGTGTCTTGAGTCACAATGTTTGCTGCTTCATAAATGGATGAATTTAGGTCGTAGAAGGACTATTTTTTTTTTAATTGTGCATGAAATTGTATAAAGAAAAATTTTCTAAATATAATTGATAGGACCTGGGGAACCGTAAATTTCATAATTTTTATAGAAATTGATTTATTGACTGATTGCTACTGATATAATAGATTATACAATTTAAAGCATTTTTGCAATTGGAACAATGAGTCCCTGATGAACGGCTTAGGAAATAGCCATTGGGCAGTTAGCACTGGACACCCTGTATAACACTTATCTTTAATGTACAATTGAATTTCTTTTTAATGAAACATATAATGTGTTCATTTTATAGAAAATATTTCAGTAATGTGATAAGTTGTTTTATAATAATTAAATTAATCCAGTGTTCCCTTGCCCATGACTTACTCTACGCCACTGCTTATAAGTGCTGTAATTGAAAGTCGTGATTGGAAATATCTTGGAATCTGAATTTAACTGTCCTATCTGCTTTGAACAAATATAAAAAAAATCCTTTTCAGATGATTATTTTTTACATCCAAGCAAATTATGC